>CM076534.1:2002261-2112188 GCA_038429875.1 Poecile montanus
ACCCCCAAAAGCACCACAAAAACCCACCAAAGCACCCAAAAACCCTCAAAAAGCACCCAAAAAACACAAAATCACCCCAAAAAAAACCCAAACCACCCAAAAACCACAAAAAAAACCCAAACCACCCCAAAAACCACAAAAAAGCACCCGGGAAACCCCCAGAACCGCCCTGAAAACCCCAAAAAAGCACCCAAAAACCCCCCAAACCACTCAAAAAACCCCAAAAAGTACACAAAAACCCACCAAACAACCCAAAAACCCCCAAACCACCCCAAAAAAACCCCAAAACCACCCAAAAAACCCCCCAAACCACCCCAAAACCCCCCAAAATCACCCAAAAAATCTTCAGAACCACCCGAAAACCCCCAAAAAAGCACCCAAAAACCCACAAAAGCACCCAAAAACCACAAAATCACCCCAAAAAAACCACAAAAAAGCACCCAAAAACCACAAAAACCACCCAAACCACCCCAAAAACCCCAAAAAAGCACCCGGGAAACCCCCAGAACCGCCCTGAAAACCCCAAAAAGCACCCAAAAAACCAGAAAAGCACACAAAAAACACAAAAAAAAAAAACCCAGAACCACCCTGAAAACCTCAAAAAGCACTCAAAAAACCACAAAATCACCCCAAAAACCCCCCAAATCACTGAAAACCCCACCAAACCACCCAAAAAATCCAAAAACCACCCAAAAACCCCCCAGAACCGCCCTGAAAACCCTCAAAAAGCACCCAAAAACCCACAAAATCACCCCAAAAACCCCCCAAGACCACCCAAAAAACACAAACCCACACAAAACCCCCAAAAAAGCACCCAAAACACCCAAATTCCACCCCAAAACCCAGATTTGCCACCAGAATTCCCAGATTTCCCCCATTTTCCCCCGTTTTCTCCCCCAAAATTCCCGTTTCTTCCCCGCTTTTACCCCCAAATTCCCGTTTTTACCCCATTCCCCCCCATTTTTCCAGTTTTTTCCCGTTTTATCCATTTCCCCCCCCCATTTTCCCCCCCATTTTTTCCCTTTTCCCATTTTCCCCCCATTTTTCCCCCATTTTTCCTGGTTTTTCCTGTTTTCCCCCGTTTTTTCCCATTTTCCCCCCATTTTCCCCGTTTTTCCCCGTTTTCCCCCCATTTATTCCCCCCAAATTCCCGTTTTTCCAGTTTCCCCCCCGTTTTTTCCCTGTTTTCCCCTCAAATTCCCATTTTCCTCATTTTTCCCCATTTTCCCCCGTTTTCCCCTCAAATTCCCATTTTTCCCATTTCCCCCCGTTTTTTCCCATTTTCCCCCCATTTTTCCCTGTTTTTTCCCCATTTTTCTCCGTTTCCCCCCCATTTTTTCCCATTTTCCCCCCCATTTTTCCCGTTTTCCCCCCCATTTTTCCCCCATTTTTCCTGTTTTTCCCTCCATTTTTTCCCCATTTCCCCCCATTTTCCCCCGTTTTTTCCCCCGTTTTCCCCCCAAATTCCCGTTTTCCCCCATTTTCCCCCATTTTTCCCGTTTTCCCCCATTTTCCCCCCAAATTCCCGTTTTTCCCCGTTTTTTCCCCATTTTCCCCCCAAATTCCCGTTTTCCCCCCGTTTTTCCCATTTCCCCCTGTTTTCCCCCCATTTTTCCCCATTTTTTTCCCATTTCCCCCCGTTTTCCCACCATTTTTCCCATTTCCCCCCGTTTTTTCCTGTTTTCCCCCCATTTTCCCGTTTTCCCCCCCAAATTTCCGTTTTTTCCCATTTCCCCCCCGTTTTTCCCCCTGAATTCCTATTTTTCCCCCCATTTCCCCCCATTTTTCCCCTTTTCCCCCCTTTTCCCCCCGTTTTTTCCTGTTTTTTCCCATTTCCCCCCACTTTCCGCCGTTTTTTTTCCCATTTATTTCCCATTTCCCCCCGTTTTTTCCCATTTTTCCCATTTCCCCCGTTTTTCCCCCGTTTTCCCCCCCATTTCCCTCCATTTTTTCCCATTTCCCCCATTTTCCCCCCGTTTTTTCCCCCATTTTTTCCCATTTTTTCCCATTTCCCCCCGTTTTCCCCCCATTTTTCCCCCAAAATTCCCATATTTCCCCGTTTTTCCCATTTCCCCCCGTTTTTCCCGTTTTCCCCCTGTTTTTCCCACTTTTCCCTGTTTTCCCCCCATTTTTCCCCGTTTTTCCAATTTCCTCCCGTTTTTCCTGTTTCCCCCCCAAATTCCCGTTTTTTTCCCGTTTTTCCCGTTTTCCCCCGTTTTTCCCATTTCCCCCCATTTTCCCCCCATTTTTCCCCCATTTTTCCCCCCCAAATTCCCGTTTTTTCCCCATTTTTTCCCCTTTTCCCCCCGTTTTTTTCCCATTTCCCCTCATTTTTCCCATTTCCCCGTTTTTCCCATTTTTCCCCGTTTTCCCCCGTTTTTCCCCCATTTTCCCCCCCAAATTCCCATTTTTTCCCATTTTTTCCTATTTCCCCCTGTTTTTTCCCTGTTTTTTCCCATTTCCCCCCATTTTTCCCCCCAAATTCCCGTTTCCCCCGTTTTTTCCCCGTTTTTCCCGTTTTTCTCCGTTTTTTCCCCCATTTCCCCCCGTTTTCCCCCCCATTTTTCCCGTTTTCCCCCTGTTCTCCCCCCATTTTTCCCCCCAAATTCCCATTTTTCCCATTTTTCCCGTTTCCCCCCGTTTTTCCCCATTTTTTCCCATTTTTTCCCATTTCCCCCATTTCCCCCATTTCCCCCCATTTCCCCCCGTTTTTCCCATTTTTTTCCGTTTTTCCTCCCATTTTCCCCCCATTTTTCCCGCATTTTTCCCCCATTTTTTCCCATTTTTTTCCCCATTTTCCCCCGTTTTTCCCCCATTTTTCCCCCCAAATTCCCATTTTTCCTGTTTCCCCCTGTTTTTCCCCCATTTTTCCCCCCAAATTCCCATTTTTTCCCGTTTTTCCCCGTTTTTCCCGTTTCCCCCCGTTTTTTCCCCCATTTTTCCGTTTTTCCCCCATTTTCCCCCCGTTTTTTCCCGTTTTTCCCGTTTCCCCCTGTTTTTCCCCCATTTTTCCCCCCAAATTCTCATTTTCCCCGTTTTTCCCATTTTCCCCTGTTTTTCCCCCATTTTTCCCCCCAAATTCCCATTTTTTCCCATTTTTCCCATTTCCCCCCGTTTTTCCCTCCGTTTTTCCCCCATTTCCCCCATTTTTTCCCCGTTTTTTCCCATTTTTTTCCCATTTCCCCCCGTTTTTCCCCCATTTTCCCCCCGTTTTTCCCCATTTTTCCCGTTTTCCCCCTGTTTTTTCCGTTTTCCCCCCATTTTTCCTGTTTTTCCCATTTTTTCCCATTTTCCCCCCGTTTTTCCCCCCAAATTCCCATTTTTCCCCCCGTTTTCCCCCATTTCCCCCCGTTTTTTCCCCCATTTTTCCCCCCAAATTCCCATTTTTCCCCGTTTTTCTTGTTTCCCCCCCGTTTTTCCCGTTTCCCCCATTTTTCCCCCATTTTTCCCCCCAAATTCCCGTTTTCCCCCGTTTTTCCCCCGTTTCCCCCCATTTTTCCCCCAGTTTTTCCCATTTTTTCCCCCAAATTCCCATTTTTTCCCGTTTTTCCCATTTCCCCCCATTTTTCCCCCATTTCCCCCCCCCAAATTCCCATTTTTCCCGTTTTTCCCGTTTCCCCCCATTTTCCCCCATTTTTTCCCGTTTTTCCCGTTTCCCCCCGTTTTTCCCCCATTTTTCCCCCCAAATTCCCATTTTTCCCGTTTTTTCCCGTTTCCCCCGTTTTTTCCCTGTTTTTCCCGTTTTCCCCCTGTTTTTTCCCCGTTTCCCCCCATTTTTTCCCGTTTTTCCCATTTTCCCCCATTTTTCCCCATTTCCCCCCCCCAAATTCCCATTTTTTCCCCGTTTTCCCCCCATTTTTCCCCATTTTTCCCATTTCCCCGTTTTTCCCCCATTTTTCCCCCCGAATTCCCATTTTTCCCCGGTTTTCCCATTTCCCCCATTTTTTTCCCATTTTTCCCCCCAAATTCCCATTTTTTCCCATTTTTCCGTTTCCCCCCCGTTTTTCCCCCATTTTTCCCCCCAAATTCCCATTTTTTCCATTTCCCCCATTTTCCCCCCGTTTTTCCCGTTTTTCCCCCATTTTTTCCTGTTTTTCCCCGTTTCCCCCCGTTCTTCCCCCATTTTTCCTCCCAAATTCCCATTTTTTCCCATTTTTTCCCATTTTCCCCTGTTTTTCCCCCATTTTTCCCCCAAATTCCCATTTTTTCCCATTTTTCCCATTTCCCCCATTTTTCCCCCCATTTTTCCCCCATTTCCCCCCATTTTTCCCCCGTTTTTTCCCATTTTTTCCCATTTCCCCCCGTTTTTCCCCCCATTTTCCCCCCATTTTTCCCTGTTTTTCCCGTTTTCCCCATTTTTTCCCATTTTTTCCCATTTTCCCCCCGTTTTTCCCCCCCAAATTCCATTTTTCCCCCGTTTTCCCCCCATTTTTCCCCGTTTTTCCCATTTCCCCCCGTTTTTCCCCCATTTTTCCCCCCAAATTCCCATTTTTCCCCCGTTTTTCTTGTTTCCCCCCCGTTTTTCCCCGTTTCCCCCATTTTTCCCCCATTTTTCCCCCAAATTCCCGTTTTCCCCTGTTTTTCCCCCGTTTCCCCCCATTTTCCCCCAGTTTTTCCCATTTTTTCCCCCAAATTCCCATTTTTTCCCGTTTTTCCCATTTCCCCCCATTTTTCCCCCATTTCCCCCCCCAAATTCCCATTTTTCCCGTTTTTCCCGTTTCCCCCCATTTTCCCCCATTTTTTCCCGTTTTTCCCGTTTCCCCCCGTTTTTCCCCCATTTTTCCCCCCAAATTCCCATTTTTCCTGTTTTTTCCCGTTTCCCCCGTTTTTCCCTGTTTTTCCTGTTTTCCCCCTGTTTTTTCCCCGTTTCCCCCCATTTTTTCCCGTTTTTCCCATTTCCCCCCATTTTTCCCCCATTTTTCCCCCCAAATTCCCATTTTTCCCCCCAAATTCCCATTTTTCCCCGTTTCCCCCCATTTTCCCCCATTTTTCCCCCCATTTTTCCCATTTTTCCCATTTTTTCCCATTTCCCCCTGTTTTTCCCCCATTTCCCCCCCAAATTCCCATTTTTTCCCATTTTTTCCATTTTCCCCCCGTTTTTCCCCCATTTTTTCCCCCCAAATTCCCATTTTTTCCCATTTTTCCCCCATTTTTCCCCCCAAATTCCCATTTTTTCCCGTTTTTTCCCGTTTTCCCCGGTTTTTCCCCCGTTTCCCCCTCCTCACCTGTCGACGAAGAGCACGACGAGGCCGCCCCTCCCCCCGCAGCGGGGCCAGCGCCCCCCGGAGCCACCGAACCTTCTGCCCCCCCCCGGGGCTGCGCGAGACGTCACCGCCGCGCCACCGCCGGCCCAGGCCCAGCGTCTGGATGGGGGAACGACAGGCGGGAATGACAACAGGCGGAAATGACAACAGGCGGAAATGACAACGGGAACAACGGGAACAGGCAGAAATTACAACAACAGGCGGAATGACAACGGGAACAGGCGGAAATGGCAACAGCCGGAATGACAACGGGAACAGCCGGAAACAGCAGCCGGAAACGACAGGCGGAATGACAACAGCCGGAAATGACAACAGCCGGAAATGACAACAGCCGGAAATGACAACGGGAACAGCCGGAAATGACAACGGGAACAGCCGGAAATGACAATGGGAACAACAGCCGGAAATGACAACGGGAACAGGCGGAAATGACAACAGCCGGAAATGACAACAGCCGGAAATGACAACGGGAACAGCCGGAAATGACAACGGGAACAGCCGGAAATGACAACGGGAACAACAGCCGGAAATGACAACGGGAACAGCCGGAAATGACAACGGGAACAACGGGAACAGCCGGAATGACAACGGGAACAGGCGGAAATGACAACGGGAACAGCCGAAAATGACAGCCGGAAATGACAACGGGAACAGCCGGAAACGACAACAGGAACAACAACAGGAACAGCCGGAAACAACAGGCAGAAATGACAGGAACAGCCGGAATGACAACAGGAACAACAACAGGAACAGCCGGAAACGACAGGCGGAAATGACAGGAACAGCCGGAATGACAACAGGCGGAATGACAACGGGAACAACGGGAACAGCCAGAAACGACAATGGGAACAACGGGTACAACAACAGGAACAACAGGAACAGCCGGAACAACAGGAACAGCCGGAACAACAGGAACAGCCGGAAACGACAACGGGAACAATGGGAGCAACCGGAAACTACAGCCGGAAACGACAGCCGAAACCACGGGAACAGCCGGAAACAACAGCCGCAATGACAGCCGGGAAACTACAATGGGAACAATGGGAACAGCCGGAAACGACAGGCGGAAACAACGGGAAACAATGGGAAACAGGAACAGGAAACAACAGCCGCAACAACAGCTGGAAACCACAGCCGGAAACCACAGTCGGAACCACGGGAAACAACGGGAACAACCGGAAATGACAGCCAGAAATGACAATAGGAAACAATGGGAAATAATGGGAAATGACAACGGGAAATGGGAACACGAAACAACAGGCGGAAACGACAGCCGGAACCATGGGAACAGCCAGGAACAACAGCCGGAAACAACGGGAACAGCCGGGAACAACAGCCGGAAATGACCAGCCGGAACAAGAAACAACAGGAAACGACAGCCGGAAACCACAGGAACAGTCAGAAATGACAGCCAGAACCACAGCCAGAAGCACAGCCGGAACACCGGGAACAGATGGAAACAACAGCCGGAAACAACAGGAACAGCCGGGAATGGGAACAGCCGGAACAACGGGAACAGCCGGGAACGACAGCCAGGAACGGGAAACAACGAGCAACAACAGGAAACGGGAACGGGGAAATGGAAACGGGAAAGAAACAACAACAGGAAATGACAACGGGAATGACAACAGCCGGAAACAGGAACAGCCGGGAACAGGAACAACAGCCAGGAATGGGAACAACAGCCGGGAACGGGAACAGCCAGGAACGGGAACAGCCGGGAACGGGAACAGCCGGGAACGGGAACAGCCAGGAACGGGAACAGCCGGGAACGGGAACAACAGCCGGGAACGGGAACAGCCGGGAACGGGAACAGCCAGGAACGGGAACAGCCGGGAACGGGAACAGCCGGGAACGGGAACAACAGCCGGGAATGGGAACAACAGCCAGGAATGGGAACAACAGCCGGGAACGGGAACAGCCAGGAACGGGAACAGCCGGGAACGGGAACAACAGCCGGGAACGGGAACAGCCGGGAACGGGAACAGCCAGGAACGGGAACAGCCGGGAACGGGAACAGCCAGGAACGGGAACAGCCGGGAACGGGAACAGCCGGGAACGGGAACAACAGCCGGGAACGGGAACAACAGCCGGGAACGGGAACAACAGCCGGGAACGGGAACAACAGCCGGGAATGGGAACAGCCGGGAATGGGAACAACAGCCGGGAATGGGAACAACAGCCGGGAATGGGAACAGCCGGGAATGGGAACAGCCGGGAACGGGAACAGCCGGGAACAGGAACAACCGGGAATGGGAACAACAGCCGGGAACGGGAACAGCCGGGAACGGGAACAACAGCCGGGAATGGGAACAACAGCCGGGAATGGGAACAGCCGGGAACGGGAACAACAGCCGGGAACGGGAACAACAGCCGGGAATGGGAACAGCCGGGAACGGGAACAACAGCCGGGAACGGGAACAGCCAGAAACAGGAACAACCGGGAATGGGAACAACAGCCGGGAACGGGAACAACAGCCGGGAATGGGAACAGCCGGGAATGGGAACAGCCGGGAATGGGAACAGCCGGGAACGGGAACAACCGGGAATGGGAACAACAGCCGGGAATGGGAACAACAGCCGGGAACGGGAACAGCCAGGAACGACAGCCAGAAACAACAGGAAACAATGGGAAACGGGAGCGGGAAAGAAACAACAGGAACAACAACAGCCGGAAATGACAACAGGAACAACAACAGCCGGAAACGACAACAGCCGGAAACGGGAAACAGGGAAAAAATTGGGGAAAATGGGAGCAACATCAGCGGAGTGGGGGGAGGGGAGGAAGGGGGAGGGGAAAGGGAGAAAAACCGGGAAAAAAAAGGAAAAAAAAAAGCAAAACTACAAAACTAATAATTAAAAAAAAAGTTAAAAATTCGCAAAAAAATCAAAATAAAAATGGGAAGAAATTGCGTGGGGAGGGAGGAGAGGAGGGGGAGGGTCCTGGGGGGTGTCCCCTCCCCCCAGCCCCTCCCCCAGCCCCTCCCCCGGCCCCTCCCCCACCTGCAGGCTGTAGTTGAAGGCCTGGGCCGAGCGCAGGAAGCGCCGGTAGCCGTCCGTGGCCTCCGTGGCCACCGTCAGCACCAGGAGCGGCTCTGAGGGACACGGAGAGAGCGGTGACCATGACAGGTGACCCCTGACCCCTCACGGTGACCGCGACAGGTGACCCCTGACCCCACTGACCCCTCACAGTGACCTCTGACCCCTCACTGACCCCTCACTGACCCCTCACGGTGACCCCTGACCCCTCACAGTGGCCATTGACCCCTCACAGTGACCTCTGACCTCTCACAGTGACCCCTGACCCCTCCCGGTGGCCCCTGACCCCTCACAGTGACCATTGACCCCTCACAGTGACCATTGACCCCTCACGGTGACCCCTGACCCCTCACGGTGACCTCTGACCCCTCACAGTGACCACTGACCCCTCACAGTGGCCATTGACCCCTCACAGTGACCCCTGACCCCTCACGGTGGCCCCTGACCCCTCACAGTGACCCCTGACCCCTCACAGTGACCCCTGACCCCTCACAGTGACCATTGACCCCTCACTGACCCCTCACTGACCCCTCACAGTGACCCCTGACCCCTCACTGACCCCTCACTGACCCCTCACGGTGACCCCTGACCCCTCACAGTGACCATTGCCCCCTCACAGTGACCATTGACCCCTCACAGTGACCATTGACCCCTCACAGTGGCCATTGACCTCTCACGGTGACCTCTGACCCCTCACAGTGACCCCTGACCCCTCACTGACCCCTCATGGTGACCATTGACCCCTCCCGGTGACCCCTGACCCCTCACAGTGACCTCTGACCCCTCACTGACCCCTCATGGTGACCCCTGACCCCTCACTGACCCCTCCCGGTGACCCCTGACCCCTCCCCGCGCGCCCCCCGCCCTCACTCACCGTTCCCGGTGGTCCCGGGGGTCCCGGTCCCGGTCCCGGGGGTGATTTCGGGGCAGTTTTGGGGGGTCCCGGTCCCGGTTCCGGGGGTGATTTCGGGGCAGTTTTGGGGGGTCCCGGTCCCGGTTCCGGGGGTGATTTCGGGGCAGTTTTGGGGGGTCCCGGTCCCGGTCCCGGGGGTGATTTTGGGGCAGTTTTGGGGGGTCCCGGTGCCGGTTCCGGGGGTGATTTTGGGGCAGTTTTGGGGGGTCCCGGGCTCGGTCCCGGGGGTGATTTCGGGGCAGGTTTGGGGGGTCCCGGTCCCGGTCCCGGGGGTGATTTCGGGGCAGTTTTGGGGGGTCCCGGGGGGGCTCCCCAGCACCAGCAGCACCAGCGGCAGCACCAGCGCGGCCATGGCGCGGGGGGGGCGTGGCTTACACCGCGGGGCGTGGCCTCCCACCGCGCCTCAGCCAATCCCCGCCCGCCGCTCCGCCCCTTCCACCAATCAGCGCCGGGGGGCGTGGCCAGGGGGCGGGACTGCCACGTTGCCAGGAGCGTTTAATAAAAGGGGGCGTGGCCTCCTTAGGGGAGGGCGCCGCGCTCAAAATGGCGGCGGGCGGGGAGGGGCGGGGCTCGCGCCGCGCTCAAGATGGCGGCCGAGGGGAGGTGAGGGCGGAAGTGGCCTCAGAGAGGGCGGAAGTGAACGGTGGCCGACCGGAAGTCGCCTCATGATGGGCGAGAAGAAAACGTCGGGTGAGGGGGGAGGGGGGGATTTTGGGGGGTCCCGGGGGGCTTTTGGGGGTCCCGGGTGGCCGGTTCGGGGGGGTCCCGGGGCCGGTTCGGGGCTCCCGGGTTTGGTTCGGGGGGGTCCCGGGGGGGTTTGGGAGGTCCCGGGTCCGGTTCGGGGGTCCCGGGGGGGTTTGGGGGGTCCCGGGTTCGGTTCGGGGGGGTCCCGGGCCCGGTTCGGGGATCCCGAGTTCGGTTCGGGGGTACCGGGGGGGTTTTGGGGGGGTCCCGGGGCCGGTTCGGGGGGTCCCGGGCCCGGTTCGGGGCTCCCGGGCTCGGTTCGGGGGGTCCCGGGCCCGGTTCGGGGATCCCGAGTTCGGTTCGGGGGTCCCGGGGGGGTTTGGGGGGTCCCGGGGCCGGTTCGGGGGTCCCGGGGGGGTTCGAGGGTCCCGGGCTCGGTTCGGGGGTCCCGGGCTCGGTTCGGGGGTCCCGGGGGGGTTTTGGGGGGTCCCGGGTTCGGTTCGGGGATCCCGAGTTCGGTTCGGGGGTCCCGGGGGGGTTTTGGGGGTCCCGGGGGGGTTTGGGGGGGGTCCCGGGTTCGGTTCGGGGGTCCCGGGGGGGTTTCGGGGGTCCCGGGGCCCATTTAGGGGTCCCGGGCTCGGTTCGGGGGTCCCGGGGCTCTTTTGGGGGGTCCCGGGTTCGGTTCGGGGGTCCCGGGCCCGGTTCGGGGGTCCCGGAGGGGTTTTGGGGGTCCCGGGTTTGGTTCGGGGGTCCCGGGGCTCTTTTGGGGGGTCCCGGGTCCGGTTCGGGGGTCCCGAGTTCGGTTCGGGGGTCCCGGGGCCCGTTTGGGGGTCCCGGGGCCGGTTCGGGGGTCCCGGGGCTCTTTTCGGGATATTTGCAATTTTTTTCACATTATTTCCGGTTTTTTAAGGAATATTCCCAATTTTTTTCACATTATTCCCATTTTTTAGTCGTATTTCCGATTTTTTCCACGTTATTCCCATTTTTTTAGGAATATTCCCAATTTCTTTCACCGTATTCCCGGATTTTTACGGATATTCCCGATTTTTTTCACATTATTCTCATTTTTTTAGCGATATTCCCGATTGTTTTCACGTTATTCCCGATTTTTAGGAATATTCCCGGTTTTTTTCACAGTATTCCCGGTTTTTTAGGGGCATTCCCGGTTTTTTTGTGGGATTTTCGGGTTTTTTTGGAATTTCTGGGTTTTTTATGGAATTCTCGGGTTTTTTATGGAATTTTCGGGTTTTTTATGGAATTTTCGGGTTTTTTATGGAATTCTCGGGTTTTTTTAATGGGATTTTCTGGTTTTTTGTGGAGTAATCGCATTTTTTGTGGAATTCTCGGGTTTTTTATGGAATTTTCCGGGTTTTTTATGGAATTTTCCGGGTTTTTAATGGAATTTTCCGGGTTTTTTATGGAATTTTCCGGGTTTTTTATGGAATTTTCCGGGTTTTTAATGGAATTTTCCGGGTTTTTTATGGAATTTTTGGGTTTTTTTGGGGAATTTTCGGGGTTTTTTTTTAATTTCGGGGTTTTTTTATGGAATTCTCGTTTTTTTTATGGAATTTTTGGGTTTTTTCTGGAATTCTCGGGTTTTTTTAATGGGATTTTCGGATTTTTTTGTGGGATTTTGGGGGTTTTTTTATGGGATTTTCGGGTTTTTTGTGGAGTAATCGGATTTTCTATGGAATTCTCGGGGTTTTTAATGGAATTCTCGGGTTTTTGGGTGGAATTCTGGGGTTTTTTGGGATCCCCTTTTTTTGGGGGGTGGTCCCAGTGCCCCCCCTGGTCCCCCCGTGTCCAGTCCGAGGGTCCTGGAAGGGATCAGAGGCTCCCGATTTCAGTGAATTCTCGGGTTTTTGGGTGGAATTCCCGGGTTTTTTCTGGGATTTCGGGGTTTTTTGGGATCCCCTTTTTTTGGGGGGTGGTCCCACTGACCCCCCTCGCCCCCCGTGTCCAGCCCGCGTTCCCGAGGGGGCTCCGCGGCGGGTCCTGGACGGGGCCACGCGGCAGCGGCGGCTGCACCGGCAGCTGGAGGCGCTGGAGAACGACAACTTCGGGGATGATCCCCAGGCGGGGCTGCCCCGGCCCGGGAAACGCCTCCCGCACTTCAGCGACAGCACCGAGACCGGTACCGGACCGGGGACGGGTCTGGGGGGTCCGGGGGGGATTTTGGGGGGTCCTGGGGGGATTTGGGGAGATTTTGGGGGGTCCTGGGAGGGGTCTCAGAGCCTCCCGCGCTTCAGCGACAGCACCGAGACCGGTACCGGACCGGGGAGGGGTTTGGGGGGTCCGGGGGGGGATTTTGGGGGGAGTTTGGGGGGTCCTGGGGGGATTTGGGGGGATTTTGGGGAGATTTTGGGGGTCCTGGGGGGGGTCTCAGAGCCTCCCGCACTTCAGCGACAGCACCGAGACCGGTACCGGACCGGGGACGGGTCTGGGGGGGATTTTGGGGGGTCCTGGGGGGATTTTGGGGGGTCCTGGGGGGATTTTGGGGGGTCCCAGGGGGATTTTGGGGGGGTCCCAGGGGGGTCTCAGAGCCTCCCGCACTTCAGCGACAGCACCGAGACCGGTACCGGACCGGGGACGGGTCTGGGGGGGATTTTGGGGGGTCCTGGGGGGATTTTGGGGGGTCCTGGGGGGATTTTGGGGGGTCCCAGGGGGATTTTGGGGGGTCCCAGGGGGGTCTCAGAGCCTCCCGCACTTCAGCGACAGCACCGAGACCGGTACCGGACCGGGGAGGGGTCTGGGGGGTCCTGGGGGGGATTTTGGGGGATTTTGGGGGGTCCTGGGGGGAGTTTGGGGGGATTTTGGGGGGTCCTGGGCGGGTTTGGGAGGTCCCAGGGGGTCCTGGGGGTGCTGGGGAATGGGGAATAGGGGATTTGGGGGCATTTTGGGGGGTCCTGGGGGGATTTGGGGGCATTTTGGGGGGTCCTGGGGGGATTTTGGGGGGTCCTGGGGGGGGGTCTCAGAGCCTCCCGCACTTCAGCAACAGCACCGAGACCGGTACCGGCACCGGGGAGGGGATTTTGGGGGAGTTTGGGGGGTCCTGGGGGGATTTGGGGGGATTTTGGGGGGTCCTGGGGGGATTTTGGGGGGTCCTGGGGGGGGTCTCAGAGCCTCCCGCACTTCAGCGACAGCACCGAGACCGGTACCGGCACTGGGAGGGGATTTTGGGGGAGTTTGGGGGGTCCTGGGGGGATTTTGGGGGGTCCTGGGGGAGATTGGGAGTGTTCTGGGGGGATTTGGGGGGATTTTGGGGGGTCCTGGGGGGATTTTGGGGGATCCCAGGGGGGTCTCAGAGCCTCCCGCACTTCAGCGACAGCACCGAGACCGGTACCGGACCGGGAGGGGATTTTGGGAGATTTTGGGGGGTCCTGGGGGGGTTTGAGGGGTCCTGGGGGGGATATTGGGGGGTCCTGGGGGGGATTTTAGGGGGTCCTGGGGGGGTTTTGGGGGGTCCTGGGGGGGTCTGGAGATAGAGGGGAACCAGGAATGGGGGATTTTGGGGGATTTTGGGGGGTCCTGGGGGGGATTGGGAGTGTTCTGGGGGGATTTGGGGGGATTTTGTGGGGTCCTGGGGGGATTTTGGGGGGTCCTGGGGGATTTTGGGGGGTCCTGGGGGGATTTTGGGGGGTCCCAGGGGGTCTCAGAGCCTCCCGCACTTCAGCGACAGCACCGAGACCGGTACCGGACCGGGGAGGGGTCCCGGGGGTCCTGAGGATACTGGGATGTACTGGGATGGACTGGGAGGTCACTGGGAGGCACTGTGATGTCAGTGGGCTGTACTGGGCTGTACTGGGAGTGACTGGGCTGTACTGGGTTATACTGGTCTGTACTGGGAGGTCTCTGGGAGGTCACTGGGCTGTACTGGGAGTGACAGGGTTATACTGGGAGGTCACTGGGAGGTCACTGGGAGGTCACTGGGAGGTCACTGGGCTGTACTGGGAGTGACTGGGTTATACTGGGAGGTCACTGGGACGCACTGGGAGGTCACTGGGAGGTCACTGGGAGGTCACTGGGCTGTACCGGTCTGTACTGGGAGTGACTGGTCTGTACTGGGAGGTCACTGGGAGGTCACTGGGAGGTCACTGGGCTGTATTGGGAGTGACTGGGTTATACTGGGAGGTCACTGGGAGGCACTGGGAGGTCACTGGGCCATACTGGTCTGTGTTGGTCTGTACTGGGTTATATTGGGTTATACTGGTCTGTACTGGGTTATACTGGTCTGTACTGGGTTATACTGGTCTGTACTGGGTTATACTCGTCTGTACTGGTCTGTACTGGGTTATACTGATCTGTACTGGGTTATACTGGGTTATACTGGGTTATACTGGGTTATACTGGTCTGTACTGGGTCTGTACTGGTCTGTACTGGGTTATACTGGGTTATACTGGTCTGTACTGGTCTGTACTGGTCTGTACTGGGAGTGACTGGTCTGTGTTTCGGGGTCTCAGGGAAGAAGAAGAAGAAGACGAGGGGGGATCACTTCAAACTTCGCTTCCGCAAGAACTTCCAGGCGCTGCTGGAGGAGCAGGTGCGGAATCCCGGGAATTCCGGGAATTTCGGGGGGGATTTGGGGGGAATTCGGGAAAATTTGGGGGGAATTTGGGGAATTTCAGGGGGATTTGGGGGGAATTTGGGAAAATCTGGGGGGGATTTGGGGGAAAATTTGGGGAATTTTGGGGGAATTTTGGGGGGATTTGGGGAATTTTGGGGGGATTTGTGGGGAATTTTTTGGGGATTTGGGGAATTTTGGGGAAAATTTGGGGGAAATTTGGGGAATTTTGGGGAAAATTTGGGGAATTTGGGGGGGATTCTGGGGGAATTTCAGGAATTTCGGGGGCATTTGGGGAATTTTGAGAATTCCAGGGGGATTTGGGGGGAATTTGGGAAAATCTGGGGGGGATTTGGGGGGAAATTTGGGGAATTTTGGGGGGATTTGGGTAATTTTGGGGGGATTTGGGGAATTTTGGGGGGATTTTGGGGGAATTTTTTTGGGATTTGGGAAATTTTTGGAATTTTGGGGGGAATTTCAGGGGGATTTGGGGGGAATTTTGGGGGGATTTGGGGAATTTCAGGGGGATTTGGGGAATTTTTTGGGGATTTTGGGGGAATTTTTTTGGGATTTGGGGAATTTTGGGGGGGATTTGGGGAATTTTGGGGGAATTTTTTTGGGATTTGGGGAATCTTGGGAATTTGGGGGGGATTTGGGGGGAATTTGGGAAAATCTGGGGGGGATTTGGGGAATTTTGGGGGGATTTGGGGAATTTTGGGGGGATTTGGGGAGAATTTTTTGGGGATTTGGGGAATTTTGGGAATTTGGGGGGGATTTGGGGGAATTTGGGGAATTTGGGGGGGATTTGGGGAGAATTTGGGAAAATCTGGGGGGGATTTGGGGGAAAATTTGGGGAATTTTTTTGGGATTTGGGGAATTTTGGGGAAAATTTGGGGAATTTTGGGGGGATTCTGGGGGAATTTCAGGAATTTCGGGGGCATTTGGGGAATTTTGGGAATTCCAGGGTGATTTGGGGGGAATTTGGGAAAATCTGGGGGGCATTTGGGGAATTTCGGGAATTTCGGGGGGATTTGGAGGGAATTTGGGAAAATCTGGGGGGGATTTGGGGAATTTTGGGGGGATTTTGGGGGAATTTTTTGGGGATTTGGGGAATTTTGGGAATTTGGGGGGGATTTGGGGAGAATTTGGGAAAATCTGGGGGGGATTTGGGGGAAAATTTGGGGAATTTTGGGGGGATTTGGGGAATTTTTTGGGGATTTGGGGAATTTTGGGAATTTGGGGGGATTTGGGGGGAATTTGGGGAATTTTGGGGGATTTGGGGAATTTTGGGGGGATTTTGGGGATTTCAGGGGGATCTGGGGAATTTGGGGGGGAATTTCGGTAATTTCAGGGGGATTTGGGGAATTTTGGGGAAAATTTGGGAATTTTGGGGGGATTTGGAGAATCTTGGGAGTTTTGGGGGGATTTTGGGAATTTTGGGGGGATTTGGGGGGAATTTGGGAAAATCTGGGGGGATTGGGGGAATTTTTTGGGGATTTGGGGAATTTTGGGGGGATTTGGGGAGAATTCTGGGAATTTTGGGGGGATTTGGAAGGAATTTTGGGGGGATTTTGGGGGGAATTTGGGAAAATCTGGGGGGATTTGGAGGGATTTGGTGAAATTGGGTGGAATTTTGGGGATTTGGGAGGGATTTAGGGGGGATTTCAGGGAATTTGGGGGATTTGGAAGGAATTTGGGGAAAATTTGGGGGGAAATTGGGTGGAATTTTGGGGGAATTTCATGGAATTGGGAGGGATTTGGGGTTTTGGGGCTGGATTTGGGGATTTTGAGTGGATTTGAGAACTTTGGGGGTTTTTATTTGGGGCTGGATTTGGAGCTGAATTTGGGATTTTGGGGCTGGATTTGGAGCCAAATTCCGGATTTGGGGGCTGGATCCTGGATTTGGGATTTGGGGCTGGATTTGGGATTGAATTTTGAGCTGAATTCTGGAATTTTTGTGGTGTTTGGGGCTGGATTTGGTGCTGAATTTTGGATTTTGGGTCTGGATTTGGTGCTGAAATTGGTGCTAAAATTTGGATTTTGGGCCGGATTTTGAGCTGGATTTTGGATTTTGGGGCCGGATTTGTGCCAGCCCCAATCCCCAAATCCCCGAATCCCCGAATCCCGCAGAACCTGAGCGCGGCCGAGGGCCCCAATTACGTCTCTGCCGGGGCCGCCCCATCCCGGCTGCCCCAGCGCCACTTCTGCGCCGTCTGCGGCTTCCCCTCGGGGTACACCTGTGTCACCTGCGGGGCCAGGTACTGCTGCACCCGCTGCCTGGGCACGCACCAGGACACCAGGTACGGGATGGAGCTGGGAAACTGGGAAAAAACCCCGGAAAAATGGGAAAAACGGCAAAAAAATGGGAAAAAACCCAATGGGAATGGGTTACCTGGGATTGGGGACACACCTGTGGGGTCAGGTACTGCTGCACCCCCTGCCTGGGCACACACCAGGACACCAGGTACGGGATGGAGCCGGGAAACTGGGAAAAAACCTGGGAAAAATGGGAAAAACTGCGAAAAAATGGGAAAAAACCCGATGGGAATGGGTTACCTGAGATTGGGGACACACCTGTGGGGTCAGGTACTGCTGCACCCGCTGCCTGGGCACACACCAGGACACCAGGTACGGGATGGAGCCGCAAAACTGGGAAAAAACCCCGGAAAAATGGGAAAAACGGCAAAAAAACGGGAAAAAAACTCAAAAAAATGGGGAAAATTCCAATGGGAATGGGTTACCTGAGATTGGGGACACACCTGTGGGGTCAGGTAGTGGTGTCCCCGCTGCCTGGGCACACACCAGGACACCAGGTACGGGATGGAGCCGGAAAAGTGGGAAAAACCCCGGGAAAAATGGGAAAAACGGCGAAAAAATGGAAAAAAACCTCAAAAAAAATGGGGAAAAAACCCAAAAAATGGGAATAAACGCCACGGGAATGGGTTACCTGGGATTGGGGACACACCTGTGTCACCTGTGGGGTCAGGTAACGCTGCACCCGCTGCCTGGGCACACACCAGGACACCAGGTATGGGATGGAGCCGGGAAAGTGGGAAAAAAACAGGAAAAATGGGAAAAACGGCAAAAAAATGGGGAAAAACGGCAAAAAAATGGGAAAAAACCCGATGGGAATGGGTTACCTGAGAACAGGGACACACCTGTGGGGTCAGGTAGTGGTGTCCCCACTGCCTGGGCACACACCAGGACACCAGGTATGGGATGGAGCCGGGAAAGTGGGAAAAAAACAGGAAAAATGGGAAAAACGGCAAAAAAATGAGAAAAACGGCAAAAAAATGGGAAAAAACCCAATGGGAATGGGTTACCTGAGATTGGGGACACACCTGTGGGGTCAGGTACTGCTGCACCCACTGCCTGGGCACACACCAGGACACCAGGTATGGGATGGAGCCGGGAAACTGGGAAAAAACCCCGGAAAAATGGGAAAAACGGCGAAAAAATGGAAAAAAACCTCAAAAAAAATGGGGAAAAAACCCAAAAAATGGGAATAAACGCCACGGGAATGGGTTACCTGGGATTGGGGACACACCTGTGTCACCTGTGGGGTCAGGTACTGCTGCACCCGCTGCCTGGGCACGCACCAGGACACCAGGTACGGGATGGAGCCGGAAAAGTGGGAAAAAACCCCGGAAAAATGGGAAAAACGGCAAAAAAATGGGAAAAAACCTCAAAAAAATGGGGAAAAATCCAATGGGAATGGGTTACCTGGGATTGGGGACACACCTGTGGGGCCAGGTACTGCTGCACCCGCTGCCTGGGCACGCACCAGGACACCAGGTACGGGATGGAGCCGGGAAAGTGGGAAAAAAAATGGGAAAAATGGGAAAAACGGCGAAAAAATGGGAAAAAACCTCAAAAAAATGGGGAAAAATCCAATGGGAATGGGTTACCTGGGATTGGGGACACACCTGTGTCACCTGTGGGGTCAGGTAGTGGTGTCCCCACTGCCTGGGCACGCACCAGGACACCAGGTACGGGATGGAGCCGGGAAACTGGGAAAAAACCCGGGAAAAATGGGAAAAACGGCGAAAAAATGGGAAAAAAAATCAAAAAATGGGAAAAACGGGAAAAAAATGGGAAAAAAAATCAAAAAATGGGAAAAACGGTAAAAAAATGGGAAAAAACAACCAAAAAATGGGAAAAACGGCAAAAAAATGGGAAAAACAGCAAAAAATGTGAAATACAACTAAAAAACGGGAATAAAACCAGGAAAAATGGGGGAAAATGGTAATAAAATGGGAAAAACAACCAAAACGTGGGGAAAACGGTGAAAAAATGGGAAATACAACAAAAGAACTTAATAAAAATGGGAAAAAACAGCAAAAAAATGGGAATAAACGCCCCGGGAATGGGTTAGCTGGGATTGGGGACACACCTGTGACACCCAGATCTTGTGGGGGGAGGGGTCACGCCCTGGTGACCCCCCCGACCTCTGACCTTTCCCTCCCCCTCCCCCGCAGGTGCCTGAAGTGGACGGTGTGACCACGCCCACAAGATGGCTGCCGTGACACCACCCCAAAATGGCCGCCGCGTCCACGCCGTGTTTGATCCCGGGCTTAAAATGGCTGCCAGGGTTACACCCCCAAAATGGCCGTCATGGCCACACCCCCAAGATGGCTGCCATGGTTACACCCCCAAAATGGCTGCCATGGTCACACCCCTAAAATGGCTGCCATGGCCCCACCCCCAACATGGCTGCCATGGCTCCACCCCTAAAATGGCTGATGTCACCCCACCCCAAGATGGCTGCCATTGCCCCACCTCAAGATGGCTGCCATGGCTCCACCCCAAGATGGCTGCCATGGACACACCTCCAAGATGGCTGCCATGGCTCCACCCCCAAATTGGCTACCCCCAAAATGGCTGCCATGGCCACACCCCCAAGATGGCTGCCATGGTTACACCCCAAGATGGCTGCCATGGCCACACCCCCAAGATGGCTGCCATGGTTACCCCCCAAAATGGCTGCCATGATGCCATTTCCAAGATGGCTGCCATGGCTCCACCCCCAAAATGGCTGCCATGGCCCCACCCCCAAGATGGCTGCCATGGCTCCACCCCCAAAATGGCTGCCATGGCTCCACCCCCAAGATGGCTGCCATGGCTCCACCCCCAAGATGGCTGCCATGGCTCCACCCCCAAGATGGCTGCCATGGCCCCACCCCCAAGATGGCTGCCATGGCCCCACCCCCAAGATGGCTGCCATGGCCCCACCCCCAAGATGGCTGCCATGGCCCCACCCCCAAGATGGCTGCCATGGCCACACCCCCAAGATGGCTGCCATGGCTCCACCCCCAAGATGGCTGCCATGGCTCCACCCCCAAGATGGCTGCCATGGCCCCACCCCCAAGATGGCTGCCATGGCCCCACCCCAAGATGGCTGCCATGGCCCCACCCCCAAGATGGCTGCCATTGTCCCACCCCAAGATGGCTGCCATGGTTACACCCCCAAAATGGCTGCCATGGCTCCACCCCCAAGATGGCTGCCATGGTTACACCCCCAAGATGGCTGCCATGGCTCCACCCCGCGCCCATTTTGAACCAAAATCCAGGTTTTTCCTACCAAAATCTTTGGGATTGAATTTATTGGGGGGGAGGAGGAGGAGCTACAGGTGTGGGGGAGGGGCAGAGGGAAGGGGGCGGGGCCTCGGGAATGGGGGAAAATCCGGGGAAAACGGGAAAAATTCCGGGAGAAACGAGCTGGAACCCCGCCCCCGCGCGCTGGCCCTTTAAGAGCGGAGCTGCGCCGCCATTGGCTGCCGCTGGGCGTCCAAGATGGCCGCCCTGGGCGCTGATTGGACGGGCATCCCCTGGGGGCTCCGCCCCTTTTTGAGAGTCAAAATCCTATTGGCTGCTGGGGGCCTGCCCCGAGAACAGGCACCGCCCCTTTAAGGGCAAAGCCCCGCCCACAGATCCAATCCCCGCCCCTTTGGGTTAAACCACGCCCCTTAAAGGGCCAGGCCCCGCCCACACAAGCCCCGCCCCCTCTGTTCCAAGCCCCGCCCCCACGTCTCTTCATCCCTTTGTCGTGCCCAGGCTCCGCCTCCTGTGACGTCACCAGGGCGGGGTCCCTCGGCGGCCAATCAGCATCGGCTCTGCCCCTTGGGGGCGGGGCGTGGCCGCCTGCAGCTGTGGGGATAATGAGATGCAAATGAGCTGGGGGAGGTGAATGGGAGGGGCTGGGCGTGGCCAGCTGAGGGGCGTGGCCAGTCTCGTCTGGGGGCGGGGCTTGTGGCAGCTGGGGGCGTGTCCCTGTGTGGGTGTGGCTCAATGGGGGCGGGGCTTAACTCTGTGGGCGTGGCCATTCTCATCTGCTGGGCGTGGTTCATTGGGCGAGGCTTAACTGGGCGTGGCCATTCTAATTTGATAGGTGTGGTTCATTGGGCGGGGCTTAACTGGGCGTGGCCATTCTCTGCTGGGTGTGGCTTATTGAGCGGGGCTTAACTGGGCGTGGCCATTCTCTGCTGGGTGTGGCTCATTGGGGCGGGGCTTAACTGGGCGTGGCCAATCTAATTTGCTGGGTGTGGTTCACTGGAGGTGGGGCTTAACTGGGCGTGGCCATTCTCATTTGCTGGGTGCGGCTCACTGGGGCGGGGCTTAACTGGGCGTGGCCATTCTAATTTGATAGGCGTGGTTCATGGGGCGGGGCTTAACTGGGCGTGGCCATTCTAATTTGATAGGCGTGGTTCATGGGGCAGGGCTTAACTGGGCGTGGCCATTCCCATCTGCTGGGTGTGGCTCATTGGGCGGGGCTTAACTGGGCGTGGCCATTCTAATTTGATATGTGTGGCTCATGGGGCGGGGCTTAACTGGGCGTGGCCATTCTAATTTGCTAGGTGTGGCTCATTGGGTGGGGCTTAACTGGGCGTGGCCATTCTCATTTGCTGGGTGTGGCTCATTGGGTGGGGCTTAACTGGGCGTGGCCTTTCCCATCTGCTGGGTGTGGCTCATTGGGCGGGGCTTAACTGGGCGTGGCCTTTCTCTGCTGGGTGTGGCTCATGGGGGCGGGGCTTCCCTCAGCCATGTGGGTGTGTCCCAGCACTGTGGGCGTGGCCACACTCACCTGGTGGGCGGGGCTTACTGGGGCGGGGCTTCTCACCTTTCTGGGCGTGTCCCTGCTCACCTGGTGGGCGTGGCCCAATGGGGCGTGGCTTCCCCTCAGCTCTGGGCGTATCCCAGCAATGTGGGCGTGGCTACACTCACCTGGGGTGTGGCCCAATGAGGCGTGGCTTCCCCTCATGCTATGTGGGCGTGTCCCAGCAGTGTGGGCGTGGCCAAAGGGGGCGGGGCTTATTGGCGGTGGTGCTTCCCCTCAGCTGTGTGGGCGTGGCCACACTCACTTGGGGGCGTGGCCTAATGGGGTGTGGCTCAGTGGGGGCGAGGCTTCCCCTCAGCCGTGTGGGCGTGGCCACACTCGCCTGGTGGGCGGAGCTCGCCTAGTGGGTGGGGCTTCCCCTCAGCTATGTGGGTGTGTCCCAGCCGTGTGGGCGTGGCC
The DNA here is from genome assembly GCA_038429875.1 of Poecile montanus. NCBI lineage: Eukaryota > Metazoa > Chordata > Aves > Passeriformes > Paridae > Poecile > Poecile montanus. The sequence continues at coordinate 2,024,237 of CM076534.1, forward strand.
AAATGGGGCGTGGCTTCCCCTCAGCCATGTGGGCGTGGCCACACTCGCCCGGTGGGCGGAGCTTACTGGGGCAGGGCTTTCCCTCCGCTATTTGGGTGTGTCCCAGCTATGTGGGTGTGGCCAAATGGGGCGGGGCTTATTGGAGGCGTGGCTTCCCCTCACTTATGTGGGCGTGTCCCATCTGTGTGGGCGTGGCCACGCTCACTAGGGGGCGGGGTTTCCCTCAGCTCTGGGGCGGGGCCCAATGGGGGCAGGGCTCTGTGGGGGTGTGGCTTCCCCTCAGCCCTGTGGGCGTGGCCACACCCGCCTGGTGGGCGGGGCCAAACGGGGGGTGGCTTCCCCGCAAGCTCTGTGGGTGTGTCCCAGCCGTGTGGGCGTGGTCACACTCACTTGTGGGTGTGGTTTTCCTCAGCTCTGTGGGCGTGTCCCAGCCGTGTGGGCGTGGCCAAATGGGGTGTGGCTTCCCTCAGTTCTGTGGGCATGTCCCAGCCATGTGGGCGTGGCCGCACTTGCCTGGTGGGCGTGGCCAAATGGGGTGGGGCTTCCCCTCAGCAATGTGGGCGTGTCCCAGCCCTGTGGGTGTGGCCAAATGGGGCGTGGCTTCCCCATAGCAATGTGGGCGTGTCCCACCCCTGTGGGTGTGGCCACACTCGGTGGGCGGGGCTTCCCTCAGCTCTGTGGGCGTGTCCCAGCCCTGTGGGCGTGGCCTCACTCACCTGCTGGGCGGGGCTATTTCAGCACCTGGCCCGGCCGCGCCTTCTCCAGCTTCCGGCGCCGCTCGGCCGGGATCTCGTCCAGGCTGATCCCGTGGTTGCTCGCACTGCGGGGTTTGGGGTGATTTCAGGGAAATTTGGGTCATTTTGGGGGTTTTGGGGTTGGTTTTTCTTTTGGTTGTTTTTTGGGGTTTTGTCGTTGTGGTTTTGGGGTTTTTTTGGGGTTTGGGGTTGGTTTTTGGTTTAGATTTTTTAGGGTTTTTTGGGGGCGGGGGTGGGTTTGGAGGTCTCCACCCCCTCATTGCGTGCCTGGACTCGGGAGCCCCCACTCACCCCAAAACCACCCCAAAACCACCCACACCCCATAACCACCCCATAACCACCCCATAACCACCCCAAAACCACCCCAAAACCACCCCAAAACCACCCCAAAACCACCCCATAACCACCCTCACCCCATAACCTTCACCCCAAAACCTCCCCACTCACCCCAAAACCATCCCATAACCACCCCAAAACCACCCCCTAAACACCCCATAACCACCCTCACCCCATAACCACCTTCACCCCATAACCACCCTCACCCCATAACCTTCACCCCATAACCACCCTCACCCCATAACCTTCACCCCATAACCACCCTCACCCCATAACCTTCACCCCATAACCACCCTCACCCCATAACCACCCTCACCCCATAACCTTCACCCCATAACCTTCACCCCATAACCTTCACCCCATAACCACCCTCACCCCATAACCTTCACCCCATAACCACCCTCACCCCATAACCTTCACCCCATAACCACCCTCACCCCATAACCACCCTCACCCCATAACCTTCACCCCATAACCACCCTCACCCCATAACCACCCTCACCCCATAACTTTCACCCCATAACCACCCTCACCCCATAACCACCTACACCCCATAACCTTCTCCACCCCAAAACCACTCACAGCCCAAAACCACCCCCACCCCATAAGCTCCCTCACCCCATAACTTCCCTCACCCCATAACCATCCTTGCCCCATAACCACCCCACACCCCATAACCTCCCAATAACATCCCACACCCCATAACATCCCACACCCCAAAACCACCCCAGACCCCAAAACCACCCCAGATCCCAAAACCACCCTCACCCCATAACCATCCTCACCCCATAACCATCCTCACCCCATAACCACCCCAAAACCACCCCAAAACCACCCTACACCCCAAAACCACCCTCACCCCAAAACCACCTCACCCCATAACCACCCACACCCCATAACCACCCCATAACCACCCCACACCCCATAACCACCCCATAACCACCCCACACCCCATAACCACCCTCACCCCATAACCACCCCATAACCACCCCATAACCACCCCACACCCCATAACCACCCTCACCCCATAACCACCCCATAACCACCCCATAACCACCCCACACCCCAAAACCACCCCACACCCCAAAACCACCTCACACCCCATAACTGCCTCCACCCCATAAAGGCCCCACAACCACCCGACTCACCCCATAACCGCTCCCTCCCCATAACCGCCCCACAAGTGCCCCATAACCGCCCCATAACTGCCCCCACCCCACAAGTGCCCTATGACCACCCCATAACCGCCCCATAACCTCCCTCACCCCATAACCACCCCATAACTGCCCCATAACCACCCTATAACCGCCCCATAACCTCCCTCACCCCATAACCGCCCCATAACAACCCCATAACCGCCTACACCCCATAACCACCCCATAACTGCCCCATAACCTCCCTCACCCCATAACCTCCCCATAACCACCCCATAACTGCCCCATAACCTCCCTCACCCCATAACCACCCCATAACCACCCCGTAACCACCCCATAACCACCTACACCCCATAACCGCCCCATAACCTTTCCCACCCCATCCCCACCCCACAGGTGCCCCACAGGTGCCGCACTCACCCCGGCAGGAGGTCAGGGGGGGTGGGGATGGGTTTGGTGAAGCCCTCGCGCCCCACGAGCCAATAGGTGTCCTCTACACCCTTCCCCTGGGGAGGAACAGGGTCACTTGTGGGTCAGGTGTGGGGCCGGGGGGTTTGGGAGGGAGTTTTGGGGTTTCTCAGGGTGTTCTGAGCTGTATTTGGGTTTCTTGGGGGTGTTCGGGGCCGTATTTGGGCTGTTTTGGGCTGTATTTGTGGTTTCTCGGTGTGTTTGGGGTGTTTTGGGCTATTTTGAGCTGTATTTGGGCTGTTTTGGACCATATTTGTGGTTTCTCAGGGTGTTTTGGGCCGTATTTGTGTTCTTTCGGGCGTTTTTGGGGAGATTCGGGGCCGTTTCGGGCTCACCTTGAGCTCGGTCTTGCCGCGGATGTCGACCTTGAACCCCTCCTGCAGCGAGAGCAGGATGGCCACCGTGCGCTGGTTCACGTGGATGCGATAGGCTGGGGGGGGAAAAGGGGTCAGAGACCCCCAAAAAACCCCAAAATCACCCCCAAAAAACCCCCAAACACCCCAAAAAACCCAAAACACCCCAAAAACCCCACACGGACCAACCCTGACCCCAGAAACACCCCCCGACCCCACAAACACCCCCCAGCCCCTCGCCAGTGCCCGGGGCGGGGTCACCTGGGTGTGATCGGCTGGGGAGGGGAGAGAGGGGTCAGAGACCCCCAAAAAAACCCAAAATCACCCCAAAAAACCCCAAAATCACCCAAAAAAAACCCAAAATCTCCCCAAAAAACCCACACGGACCAACCCTGACCCCACAAACACCCCCTGACCCCACAAACATCCCCTGACCCCACAAACACCCCCAGCCCGTCCTCGGGGCGGGGTCACCTGGGTGTGATTGGCTGGGGAGGGGAGAGAGGGGTCAGAGACCCCCAAAAAACCCCAAAATCACCCCAAAAAACCCCAAAACACCCCAAAAAACCCAAAACACCCCAAAACCCCCACACGGACCAACCCTGACCCCACAAACACCCCCAGTCCCTCCCCAGTGCCCGGGGTGGGGTCACCTGGGTGTGATCAGCTGGGGAGGGGGAAAAGGGGTCAGAGACCCCCAAAAAACCCCAAAATCACCCCAAAAAAAACCCAAAACACCCCAAAAAAACCCCACGGACCAACCCTGACCCCACAAACATCCCCTGACCCCACAAACACCCCCAGCCCCTCGCCAGTGCCCGGGGCGGGGTCACCTGGGTGTGATTGGCTGGGGAGGGGAGAGAGGGGTCAGAGACCCCCAAAAAACCCCAAAATCACCCCAAAAAACCCCAAAACACCCCAAAAAACCCAAAACACCCCAAAAACCCCACACGGACCAACCCTGACCCCACAAACACCCCCCAGCCCATCCCCGGGGCGGGGTCACCTGGGTGTGATCGGCTGGGGAGGGGGGGGAAAGGGGTCAGAGACCCCAAAAAACCCCAAAATCACCCCAAAAAAAACCCAAAACACCCCAAAAAAACCCCACGGACCAACCCTGACCCCACAAACATCCCCTGACCCCACAAACACCCCCAGCCCCTCCACAGTGCCCGGGGTGGGGTCACCTGGGTGTGATCGGCTGGGGGGGGGAAAGGGGTCAGAGACCCCCAAAAAACCCCAAAATCACCCCAAAAACCCTGAAACCCCCCCAAAACCCCCATGGTTGTGTCCCCTGTCAGTGTCAACATGGCTGTGTGTCCCCAGGTGTGATCCAGGTGTGTCCAGGTGTGATCCAGGTGTGTCCCCAGGTGTGTCCAGGTGTCCCCAGGTGTATCCAGGTGTGTCCCCAGGTGTCCCCAGGTGTGTCCCAGGTGTCCCCAGGTGTGTCCCAGGTGTCCCCAGCTGTCCCCAGGTGTCCCCAGGTGTCCCCAGGTGTCCCCAGGTGTCCCCAGGTGTGTCCCAGGTGTCCCCAGCTGTCCCCAGGTGTCCCCAGGTGTGTGCCCAGCTGTGTCCAGGTGTCCCCAGGTGTCCCCAGGTGTCCCCAGGTGTGTCCAGCTGTGCATATCTCTGGGCATCCCCTGTCCCTGTCCCCTCTCCCTGTCCCTGAGGTGTCCCCTGTCCATCCCCCTGTTCGTGTCCCCCTGTCCATCTGTCCGTGTCCATCTGTCCCTGTCCCCTGTCCATCTGTCCCTGTCCCCTGTCCATCTGTCCGTGTCCCCCCGTCCATCTGTCCGTGTCCATCTGTCCCTGTCCCTCATCCCCCTGTCCCTGTCCCCTGTCCATCTGTCCGTGTCCCCTGTCCGTCTGTCCCCAGCTGTGTCCCAGTCCCCCTGTCCATCTGTCCATGTCCATCTGTCCATGTCCCCGCGCTGTCCCCAGCTGTGTCCCTGTCCCCTGTCCATCTGTCCATGTCCATCTGTCCATGCCCCCGCTTTGTCCTCCTGTCCATCCGTCTGTGTCCGTCTGTCCCCAGCTGTCCCCGCGCTGTCCCCAGCTGTGTTCCAGTGTCCCTGTCCGTCTGTCCATGTCCATCTGTCCATCTGTCCATGTCCCCATCTGTCCCCATCTGTCCCCATCTGTCCATGTCCATCTGTCCATCTGTCCCTCTCCCCTGTCCCCTGTCCCCATCTGTCCCCATCTGTCCCCATCTGTCCCCCGTCCATCTGTCCCCATCTGTCCCCGTGTCCCCGTCTGTCCCCATCTGTCCCCTGTCCCTGTCTGTCCCCGTGTCCCCGTGTCCGTCTGTCCCCGTCTGTCCCCCTGTCCGTCTGTCCCCATCTGTCCCCATCTGTCCCCCGTCCATCTGTCCCCCGTCCATCTGTCCCCATCTGTCCCCCTGTCCATCTGTCCGTCTGTCCCCATCTGTCCCCCGTCCATCTGTCCCCCGTCCATCTGTCCCCATCTGTCCATCTGTCCCCATCTGTCCCCCTGTCCGTCTGTCCCCATCTGTCCCCTGTCCATCTGTCCCCCTGTCCCCGTGTCCCCCTGTCCATCTGTCCCCCTGTCCCCGTGTCCCCCTGTCCGTCTGTCCCCATCTGTCCCCGTGTCCCCCTGTCCATCTGTCCCCGTGTCCCCCTGTCCATCTGTTCCCATCTGTCCCCATCTGTCCCCGTGTCCCCGTGTCCGTCTGTCCCTGTCTGTCCCCGTGTCCCCCTGTCCGTCTGTCCCCGTCTGTCCCCGTGTCCCCCTGTCCGTCTGTCCCCGTCTGTCCCCGTCTGTCCCCGTGTCCCCCTGTCCGTCTGTCCCCGTGTCCGTCTGTCCCCGTCTGTCCTGGTGTCCGCGTGTCCGTCTGTCCCCATCTGTCCCCATCTGTCCCCGTCTGTCCCCGTCTGTCCCGGTGTCCCCGTGTCCGTCTGTCCCGGTGTCCCCGTGTCCGTCTGTCCCGGTGTCCCCGTGTCCGTCTGTCCCCCTGTCCCGTGTCCGTCTGTCCCCGGGTGTCACTCACGCAGTCCGGTGGACTCCATGCGTGAGGCGGTGTTGACGGTGTCCCCGAACAGGCAGTACCGCGGCATCGTCAGCCCGACCACGCCCGCCACGCACGGCCCTGGGGGCGGGGACACAGGGGGCGGGGTCACGGGTGGGTGGGGCCACAGGGGGCGGGGTCACATTTGGGTGGGGTCACAGAGGGGTGGGGTCACAGAGGGGTGGGGTCACAGGGGGTGGGGTCACAGGGGGTGGGGTCACAGAAGGTGGGGTCACAGAGGGGCGGGGTCACAAAGGGGCGGGGTCACATTTGGGTGGGGTCACAGGGGGGTGGGGTCACAGAGGGGCGGGGCCACAGAGGGGTGGGGTCACAGAGGGGCGGGGTCACAGAAGGGGTTGAGGTCAACGGGTGATGAGCACCGAGGGTTGGCCAAGGAGTTGGGTGTGGCCATAGATGGGTGTGGCCAATGAGGGCGTGGCCAATGAGGCTGTGGCCAATGAGGGCGTGGCCTCAGTGGGTGTGGTCTTTGGGGCGTGGCCCAAAACAGGAGTGACCCAAACGGGGCCGATGGCTCACGACCCCGTTGAGCGTTGGCCAAGAGCTGCAAGCTGGGCGTGGCCGGGAAGGGGCGTGGCCATTGAGTGTACACGGGGTGGGCGTGGCTGAGAAGGGGCGTGGCCATTGAGCATACACGGGGTGGGCGTGGCCGAGAAGGGGCGTGGCCATTGAGTGGACACCAGGTGGGCGTGGCCGAGAAGGGGCGTGGCCATTGTGTGGACACCAGGTGGGCGTGGCCGAGAAGGGGCGTGGCCATTGAGCGTACACAGGGTGGGAGTGGCTGAGAAGGGGCGTGGCCATTGAGCGTACACAGGGTGGGAGTGGCTGAGAAGGGGCGTGGCCATTGAGCGTACACAGGGTGGGCGTGGCCGAGAAGGGGCGTGGCCATTGAGCGTACACGGGGGGGTGTGGCCGAGAAGGGGCGTGGCCATTGACCGTACACAGGGTGGGCGTGGCCGAGAAGGGGCGTGGCCATTGAGCAGATGCCAGGTGGGCGTGGCCGAGAAGGGGCGTGGCCATTGAGTGGACGCCAGTTGGGCGTGGCCAAGAAGGGGCGTGGCCATTGAGCATACACGGGGTGGGCGTGGCCAAGACGGGGCGTGGCCATCGAGCGTACACCAGGTGGGCGTGGCCCATAAGGGTGACACCAATGGGTGCAGCCAAGGGCGTGGCCAACAGGTGACACCCAACGCGACGCCATTGACCAACGCGCCACCACCCTGTGTTCCACCAGCACAACCCGGGGGCGTGGCCGGGGCGTGGCCGGGGCGTGGCCGGGGCGTGGCCGGGGCGTGTCCGGGGCAGCCAATGGGGCGCGGGGCGGGGCCGTACCCGAGTGCAGCCCGATGCGGATGCGCACGGGCACCTCGGGCATGTGGCGCATCTTGAAGGTGCCGACGGAGCTGAGGATGTCCAGGGACATGTTGGCGATCTCGCCGGCGTGCCGGTTCCCGTTGCGCTTGGGCAGCCCCGAGGCCACCATGTAGGCGTCGCCGATGGTCTCCACCTGGCCGGGATGGCACCGGGGGGGCGGGTCAGGGGGTGGACACGCCCACCAGGACACGCCCGTGGTGGTCTTGGGGTGGTGGCCACGTCCCTGCTTGGTGGCCAAAGCCGAGAGGGTGGCTTGGAGCAGCGTGAGGTCGCCTTGACCGTCACGTTGTGCCACCAAAGACCGTGGGGACCACCGGGAACCTTCATGTGGTGGCCACAGCTGCTCTTGGTGGCCAAAGTCCAGGTGGATCCATGGATTGGACCATCACGGGGCCACCTTGACCGTGGCCATGGGGTCACCTCGTCCATCACCTTGTAGGTGCCACCGAGGACCGTGGGGACCACAAAGAGTCTTTGTTTGGTGGTCATGTCCAGCACCGGTGGCCAAAGCCCAGGTGGGACCATGGCTTGGGCCACCATGGGGTCACCTTGAGTACGGTCACCACATTGATGCCACCAAGAGCCACAGGGATGCCCCAGAACCTCCCTTTGGTGGCCACAGCTTCTCCTCTTGGTGGCCAAAGCCCAGGTGGGACCATGGCTTGGACCACCGTGACCTTGACCTTTGTCATGGAACCACCTTGAGCAGCTCCGTGGAGTCACCTTGACCACGCCCATGAGGTCACCTTGACCACCACCGCTGACCCCAACCTCCATCCTGAGGTGACCACCCCACACCCGTGACCCCATGACCAGGCTGACCACGATGACCACCATCGCCACGGTGACCTTGCAGCCACCACCGCTGACCCCAACCCCCATCCTGAGGTGACCACCCCGCAGCCGTGACCCCAGGAGCGAGTGACCACCCCGTGGTCACCTTGTAGACGTCGTGGGAGCCGATGATGGCGTCGAAGAGGGTGTAGAGGTCGTTGAGGAGATCGACCACCTCGATGGGCTCGCTCATGGCCGAGATGGTGGTGAAGCCCACGATGTCGCTGAAGTACAGCGTCACCTCCTCAAAGTACTCGGGCTCCACCGGTGTCCCCATCTTCAGCGCCTCGGCCACCGACCTGCCCGGGGGTCACCCAGTGGTCACCCAGGGGTCACCCAGGGGTCACTCAGAGCGTCCAGGGGGTCTCGGTGGTCAAAGAGTGGCCAATGTGGCCGTTGGGACCTTCTGGTGACCCGTGGGGATCAAGGTTGACCACCAGGGTGTCCAAGGGCCACTTTGGCCATCTGCTGACCCGGAGGTCTGGGTGGCTCCGCTGGTCAAGGCTGACCACAGTGACCACCTTGACCTTCTCCTCGGTCCAGAGAGCGGTCAGTGGGTCAAGATCACCCCCAACCTTCTCCTGGTGACCCCCCATTGTCCTCTCCTGCCCCATTTCTGCCCCCACTGTCCTCTCCTGCCCCACAGATCTGGGTGGGGTCAATGGGTCAAGGCTGACCCCAACCTTCTCCTGGTGACCCCCATTGTCCTCTCCTGCCCCATTTCTGCCCCCATTGTCCTCCCCTGCCCCACAGATCTGGGTGGGGTCAATGGGTCAAGGCTGACCCCAACCTTCTGGTGACCCCCACTGTCCTCTCCTGCCCCATTTCTCCCCCCATTGTCCTCCCCTGCCCCATAGATCTGGGTGGGGTCAATGGGTCAAGGCTGACCCCAACCTTCTCCTGGTGACCCCCATTGTCCTCTCCTGCCCCACAGATCTGGGTGAGGTCATTGGGTCAAGATCACCCCCAACCTTCTCCTGGTGACCCCCATTGTCCTCTCCTGCCCCATTTCTCCCCCCATTGTCCTCCCCTGCCCCATAGATCTGGGTGGGGTCAATGGGTCAAGATCACCCCCAACCTTCTCCTGGTGACCTCCCTTGACCTCTCCTGCCCCATTTCTGCCCCCATTGTCCTCTCCTGCCCCACAGATCTGGGTGGGGTCAATGGGTCAAGATCACCCCCAACCTTCTCCTGGTGACCCCCCTTGACCTCTCCTGCCCCACAGACCAAGGCCAGCTCAACACCTGAAGGTCCCTCCAACCTCCGCCCCAAAGCTCCGTGTGGGACCCATGGGGTGACACCCAGCCCCACTGATCCCCCCCCAGCCCCCCAGGAGACCCCCGGTGACCCACGGCGGCAGCATCTGGGTCAGGAGCTTGTCGGTCTTCTGCTTCTCGATCTCCAGCTCCTCGGTCCTCTCGCGGATCAGGTCCTCCAGGTTGCTGCTGTACTGCTCCAGCATGCGCAGCATCGAGTCGATGATGTTGGTCTTGCGGCCCTTGTTGATGCCCTTGAACTGCCCCACACGTGTGGGTCAGACCCACAGAGGGCCACGGAAGCCCATGGAATCCCGCGGAACCCCGTGGGAACACCCATGGAATCCCGTGGAAGCCCATGGAACCTCAGAGAATCCCACGGAAACCCATGGAACCTCAGAGAATCCCATGGAAACCCATAGAATCCCATGGAACCTCATAGAATCCCATGGAAACCCATGGAACCTCAGAGAATCCCATGGGACCCCATAGAATCCCATGGAAGCCCATGGAAACTCCATGGAAACTCCAGGGAACCCCATGGAACCTCATAGAATCCCATGGAACCCCATGGAAACCCCATGGCAACTCCATGAAACCCCATAGAATCCCATGGAACCCCATGGAAAACCCGTAGAATCCCATGGAACCTCATAGAATCCCACGGAAGCCCATGGAAACCCCATGGAAACTCCAGGGAACTCCATGGAACCCCATGGAATCCCATGAAAGCCCATGGAAAACCCATGGAAACTCCATGGAAGCCCATGGAACTCCATAGAATCCCATGGAACCCCATGGAAAACCCATAGAATCCCATGGAACCTCATAGAATCCCATGGAACCCCATGGAAACCCCATGGAAACTCCATGGAAACTCCAGGGAACTCCATGGAACCCCATGGAAACTCCATGGAAGCCCATGGAACTCCATAGAATCCCATGGAAACTCCATGGAAGCCCATGGAAGCCCATGGAAACCCCATGGCAACTCCATGAAACCCCATAGAATCCCATGGAAGCCCGTGGAAACCCCACAGAAACCCCATGAAACTCCATAGAACCCCATGGAACCCCATGGAAAACCCATAGAATCCCATGGAACCTCATAGAATCCCACGGAACCCCATGGAAACCCCATGGAAACTCCAGGGAACTCCATGGAACTCCATAGAATCCCACGGAAGCCCAGAGAACCTCACGGAAACTCCATGGAAGCCCAAGGAAACCCCATAGGATCCCAGAGAGACACATGGAAACCCCATGGAACCCAATGGAGATCCCATAGAACCTCATGGAACCCCACGGAACCCCACAGAACCTCATGGAACCCCATAGAACCTCATGGAACCCCACAGAACCTCATGGAACCCCACGGAACCCCATAGAACCTCATGGAACCCCACGGAACCCCACAGAACTCCAGGGGAACTCCCACACCAGTGCCCCATACTGGTCCCATACTGGTCTCACCAGTCCCATACTGGTCTCACCAGTCCCATACTGGTCTCACCCATCCCAGGTGTGCCTCACCTGTCCCAGGTGTGCCTCACCTGGTCGAACACCTGGTCAATGATAGGACCTTTCTTGGGCTGCTCACTCCACCCCACACCAGTCCCAGTGCCCCATACTGGTCCCGTACTGGTCTCACCTGTCCCATACTGGTCTCACCTGTCCCATACTGGTCTCACCTGTCCCAGGTGTGCCTCACCTGGTCGAACACCTGGTCGATGATAGGACCTTTCTTGGGCTGCTCACTCCACCCCACACCAGTCCCAGTGTCCCATACTGGTCCCATACTGGTCTCACCTGTCCCACACCAGTCCCATACTGGTCTCACCTGTCCCATACCTGTCCCATACTGGTCTCACCTGTCCCATACTGGTCTCACCTGTCCCATACCGGTCTCACCTGTCCCACACCAGTCCCATACCGGTCTCACCTGTCCCATACCGGTCTCACCTGTCCCATACTGGTCTCACCAGTCCCATACTGGTCTCACCTGTCCCAGGTGTGCCTCACCTGGTCGAACACCTGGTCGATGGTGGGTCTCTTCTCGGGCTGTATCCACCACCCCACACCAGTCCCGTACTGGTCTCACCAGTCCCACACCAGTCCCATACTGGTCTCACCTGTCCCATACTGGTCTCACCTGTCCCAGGTGTGCCTCACCTGGTCGAACACCTGGTCGATGGTGGGTCTCAGGCTGTTCACTCCACCCTACACCAGTCCCAGTGCCCCATACTGGTCCCGTACTGGTCTCACCTGTCCCAGGTGTGCCTCACCTGGTCGAACACCTGGTCAATGGTGGGTCTCTTCTCGGGCTGTATCCACCACCCCACACCAGTCCCAGTGCCCCATACTGGTCCCATTACCCCATACTGGTCTCACTAGTCCCACACCAGTCCCATACCGGTTTCACCTGCCCCAGGTGTGCCTCACCTGGTCGAACACCTGGTCGATGGTGGGTCTCTTCTCGGGCTGTATCCACTACCCCACACCAGTCCCATACTGGTCTCACCAGTCCCACACCAGTCCCATACTGGTCTCACCTGTCCCATACTGGTCTCACCTGTCCCAGGTGTGCCTCACCTGGTCGAACACCTGGTCGATGATAGGACCTTTCTTGGGCTGCTCACTCCACCCCACACCAGTCCCAGTGTCCCATACTGGTCCCATACTGGTCTCACCTGTCCCACACCAGTCCCATACTGGTCTCACCTGTCCCATACCTGTCCCATACTGGTCTCACCTGTCCCATACCGGTCTCACCTGTCCCATACCCGTCTCACCTGTCCCACACCAGTCCCATACTGGTCTCACCTGTCCCATACTGGTCTCACCTGTCCCATACTGGTCTCACCAGTCCCATACTGGTCTCACCTGTCCCATACTGGTCTCACCTGTCCCATACCGGTCTCACCTGTCCCATACCGGTCTCACCTGTCCCACACCAGTCCCATACTGGTCTCACCTGTCCCATACCGGTCTCACCTGTCCCATACCGGTCTCACCTGTCCCATACTGGTCTCACCAGTCCCATACTGGTCTCACCTGTCCCAGGTGTGCCTCACCTGGTCGAACACCTGGTCGATGGTGGGTCTCTTCTCGGGCTGTATCCACCACCCCACACCAGTCCCGTACTGGTCTCACCAGTCCCACACCTGTCCCATACTGGTCTCACCTGTCCCATACTGGTCTCACCTGTCCCAGGTGTGCCTCACCTGGTCGAACACCTGGTCAATGGTGGGTCTCAGGCTGTTCACTCCACCCTACACCAGTCCCAGTGCCCCATACTGGTCCCGTACTGGTCTCACCTGTCCCAGGTGTGCCTCACCTGTCCCAGGTGTGCCTCACCTGGTCGAACACCTGGTCGATGGTGGGTCTCTTCTCGGGCTGTATCCACTACCCCACACCAGTCCCAGTGCCCCATACTGGTCCCATTACCCCATACTGGTCTCACTAGTCCCACACCAGTCCCATACCGGTTTCACCTGCCCCAGGTGTGCCTCACCTGGTCGAACACCTGGTCGATGGTGGGTCTCTTCTCGGGCTGTATCCACTACCCCACACCAGTCCCATACTGGTCTCACCAGTCCCACACCAGTCCCATACTGGTCTCACCTGTCCCATACTGGTCTCACCTGTCCCAGGTGTGCCTCACCTGGTTGAACACCTGGTCGATGATAGGACCTTTCTTGGGCTGCTCACTCCACCCCCCACCAGTCCCAGTGTCCCATACTGGTCCCGTACTGGTCTCACCTGTCCCACACCAGTCCCATACTGGTCTCACCTGTCCCATACTGGTCTCACCTGTCCCACACCAGTCCCATACTGGTCTCACCAGTCCCGTACTGGTCTCACCAGTCCCATGCCGGTCTCACCTGTCCCAGGTGTGCCTCACCTGGTCGAACACCTGGTCGATGGTGGGTCTCTTCTCGGGCTGTATCCACCACCCCACACCAGTCCCAGTGCACCGTACTGGACCCATACTGGTCTCACCTGTCCCATACTGGTCTCACCAGTCCCATACTGGTCTCACCTGTCCCATACTGGTCTCACCAGTCCCATACCGGTCTCACCAGTCCCATACCGGTCTCACCTGTCCCAGGTGTGCCTCACCTGGTCGAACACCTGGTCGATGGTGGGTCTCTTCTTGGGCTGTATCCACCACCCCACACCAGTCCCAGCGCCCCATACTGGTCCCATACTGGTCTCACCTGTCCCATACTGGTCTCACCAGTCCCATACTGGTCTCACCTGTCCCAGGTGTGCCTTACCTGGTCGAACACCTGGTCGATGGTGGGTCTCTTCTCGGGCTGTATCCACCACCCCACACCAGTCCCAGTGTCCCGTACTGGTCCCATTACCCCATACTGGTCTCACCAGTCCCACACCAGTCCCATACCAGTCTCACCTGTCCCAGGTGTGCCTCACCTGTCCCAGGTGTGCCTCACCTGGTCGAACACCTGGTCGATGGTGGGTCTCTTCTCGGGCTGCTCGCTCCAGCACTCCTTCATCAGGTGGATGCACTCGAGCGGGGCCTGGTCGGCCGAGACCGCCGGGCGGCACAGGGGGGGCGGCCGCTGGACCTTCTCGATGATCTCTGGGGTCAGGTGTGGGGTCAGGTGTGGGTCAGGTGTGGGGTCAGTTATGGGGTCAGGTGTGGGGTCAGGTGTGGGTCAGGTGTGGGGTCAGGTGTGGGGTCAGGTGTGGGGTCAGGTGTGGGGTCAGGTGTGGGTCAGGTGTGGGGTCAGGTGTGGGGTCAGGTGTGGGTCAGGTGTGGGGTCAGGTGTGGGGTCAGGTGTGGGGTCAGGTGTGGGTCAGGTGTGGGTCAGGTTTGGGGTCAGGTATGGGTCAGTTTTGGGGTCAGGTGTGGGTCAGGTGTGGGTCAGGTGTGGGGTCAGGTGTGGGTCAGGTGTGGGGTCAGGTGTGGGTCAGGTGTGGGTCAGGTGTGGGTCAGTTATGGGGTCAGGTGTGGGGACAGGTGTGGGTCAGGTGTGGGGTCAGGTGTGGGGTCAGGTGTGGGGTCAGTTATGGGGTCAGGTGTGGGGTCAGGTGTGGGGTCAGGTGTGGGTCAGGTGTGGGGTCAGGTGTGGGGTCAGATGTGGGGTCAGGTGTGGGGTCAGGTTTGGGGTCAGTTTTGGGGTCAGGTGTGGGGTCAGGTGTGGGGTCAGGTGTGGGGTCAGTTTTGGGGTCAGGTTTGGGGTCAGATTTGGGGTCGGTTTTGGGGTCAGGTTTGGGGTCAGTTTTGGGGTCCGCACCTTCGGGGGGCAGCCCCAGCACACAGGGAGTTTCTGGGGGTTTTTTTGGGGTGAGGAACTCGGTTTTGGGGTCAGTTTTGGGGTCAGTTTTAGGGGTCAGCTATGGGGTCAGTTTTGGGGTCAGGTTTGGGGTCAGGTTTGGGGTCAGGTTTGGGGTCCGCACCTTCAGGGGGCAGCCCCAGCACACAGGGAGTTTCTGGGGGGTTTTTTGGGGTGAGGAACTCGGTTTTGGGGTGGGTTTTGGGGTCCGCACCTTCGGGGGGCAGCCCCAGCACTCAGTGGGGGCTCAGGGAGGTTCTGGGGGTTTTTTGGGGTGAGGAACTCGGTTTTGGGGTCAGTTTTGGGGTCAGTTATGGGGTCAGTTTTGGGGTCAGTTTTGGGGTCAGTTTGGGGTCAGGTTTGGGGTCCGCACCTTCGGGGGGCAGCCCCAGCGCTCAGTGGGGGCTCAGGGAGGTTCTGGGGGTTTTTTGGGGTGAGGAACTCGGTTTTGGGGTCAGTTTTGGGGTCCGCACCTTCGGGGGGCAGCCCCAGCATGCAGTAGGGGGGGCTCCTGCAGATCACCTCCTGCATGATGATGCCGATGCCGTAGACGTCCCCCCGGAAGGAGCCGCGTCTCTCCAGGGCCTCGTCCCGCAGCAGCTCCGGCGCCGTCCACAGCCGCTCTGGGGGCGGGGCCAGACTCGGACACGCCCACCAGGACACGCCCACTCCGTCCCCAGACACGCCCACCCCAAAAGAGCGATCCCATTCTAAGGCAGGAGCCAATGGCGAGGCTGCTTGAGGGTGTGGCCACGCCCCCGAGCATGGGGAGGACACGCCCACCTTTAGGACACGCCCACGTCAGGTGAGGGGGCGTGGCACTACCAGGCCACGCCCACTTCTGTGTGAGCCACGCCCCTTTCCCCAGGCCACGCCCACACCAGGCCACGCCCTCTCCAAGGAGATCCTGTTTTAATTGGGTGGGGTTGCTGTGACCACACCCCCTTTCCCAAGCTCCGCCCCCACACTGCAAAGCTCCGCCCACATCCTTGAGGCCACACCCCCACTGTAAGCCCCGCCCCAATGTCCCACCCACATTCATAGGCCACACCCCAAAGCCAAAGCCACACCCAACCCAAAGCCACGCCCCTTCCCACAGGCCACACCCAAAGCCCCACCCCCACCCTGATGAAAGCCACACCCCTTCCCTTTAGCCCCACCCAGAGCCACGCCCATGAGGTCACACCACGAGGTCACACCACGAGGCCACGCCCTCGAGGCCACACCCATGAGGTCACATCATGAGGTCACACCCATGAGGCCACACCCATGAGGTCACACCATGAGATGACACCATGAGGTCACATCATGAGGCCACGCCCTCGAGGCCACGCCCATGAGGTCACACCATGAGGTCACACCATGAGCCACGCCCATGAGGTCACATCATGAGGCCATACCCATGAGGTCACACCCATGAGGTCACACCATGAGGTCACACCATGAGGTCACACCATGAGGTCACACCATGAGGCCACACCCATGAGGCCACACCCATGCGGTCACACCCATGAGGTCACACCCATGAGGTAACACCATGAGGTCACACCATGAGGTCACACCATGAGGTCACACCCATGAGGTCACACCATGAGGTCACACCATGAGGTCACACCATAAGGTCACACCATGAGGCCACGCCCATGCGGTCACACCATGAGGTCACACCATGAGGCCACGCCCATGCGGTCACACCATGAGGTCACACCCATGAGGTCACACCATGAGGTCACATCATGAGGTCACACCATAAGGTCACACCATGAGGCCACGCCCATGCGGTCACACCATGAGGTCACACCATGAGGTCACACCCATGAGGTCACACCATGAGGTCACACCACGCAGTCACACCACGCGGTCACACCATGAGGTCACACCATGAGGCCACGCCCATGCGGTCACACCATGAGGTCACACCACAAGGTCACACCATGAGGTCACACCATGAGGTCACACCCATGAGGTCACACCACAAGGTCACACCATGAGGTCACACCATGAAGTCACACCACGAGGCCACACCCATGCGGTCACACCATGCGGTCACACCACGCGGTCACACCACGAGGCCACGCCCACGAGGCCACGCCCTCACCGTGTGGCTGCGGGGGCGGGGCCGGCACGCGCTGGGCCTCCAGCAGTTGGTTGTAGCCGTGGTCGGTGACCTTGAGCACGAAGCGCCCGTCCACCACGCAGTTCCGCGACTTGAGGCGCCCGTGGACCACGTCGCGGTGGTGCAGGTACCGCACGCCCTGCGGGGACAGCGCGCCGTCAGCGCCGGAGTGGGCGGGGCCACAGTCACACGTGGGCGTGGTCACACGTGGGCGTGGTCACATGTGGGCGTGGTCAGACATTGCCATGGTCACATATCAGCATGGTCAGAAATTGGCGTGGTCAACAACGTCATGGTCAACAACGTCATGGTCAACAATGAAATGGTCAACAATGAAATGGTCAACAATGTCATGGTCAACAACACCGTGGTCAACAACGTCATGGTCAACAACGTCATGGTCAACAATGCCATGGTCAACAATGTCATGGTCAACAACGTCGTGGTCAACAACGTCATGGTCAACAACGTCATGGTCAACAATGCCATGGTCAACAATGTCATGGTCAACAACACCGTGGTCAACAACGTCATGGTCAACAACGTCATGGTCAACAACATCATGGTCGACAACGTCGTGGTCAACAATGTCATGGTCAACAATGTCATGGTCAACAATGCCATGGTCAACAATGTCATGGTCAACAATGTCATGGTCAACAATGTCATGGTCAACAATGCCATGGTCAACAATGTCATGGTCAACAATGTCATGGTCAATCGTCGCCATGGTCAGCAGTCATTGTGGTCAGCCATTGTCATGGTCAACAACGTCATGGTCAATGTCATGGTCAACAATGTCATGGTCAACAATGCCGTGGTCAACAACGTCATGGTCAGCAGTCATTGTGGTCAGCCATTGCCATGGTCAACAATGTCATGGTCAATGTCATGGTCAACAATGCCGTGGTCAACAACGCCATGGTCAACAATGATGTGGTCAACAATGCCATGGTCAACAACGTCATGGTCAATCGTCGCCATGGTCAGCAGTCATTGTGGTCAGCCATTGTCATGGTCAACAATGTCATGGTCAACAACATCACGGTCAACAATATCATGGTCAACAATCAATGCTGTGGTCACCAATGCCGTGGTCACCAATGCTGTGGTCACCAATGCCGTGGTCACCAATGCTGTGGTCACCAATGCTGTGGTCACCAATGCCGTGGTCACCAATGCCGTGGTCACCAATGCTGTGGTCACCAATGCTGTGGTCACCAATGCTGTGGTCACCAATGTTATGGTCACCAATGCTGTGGTCACCAATGCCATGGTCACCAATGCTGTGGTCACCAATGCTGTGGTCACCAATGCTGTGGTCACCAATGCCATGGTCACCAATGCTGTGGTCACCAATGCTGTGGCCCACAGTTCTGGGGCTTGAGGTGGCCATGGACAATGTCACAGTGGTGCAGGTACCCCATGCCCTGTGAGGACATCAGGGGGTCGTGGCCGCCCTGACCACCAACCAACACCATGGCCACCACCATGGCCACCAACCACAGCTGCCAACCACTGCCTTGGTCACCAGCCACCATGGCCACCCCCATGGCTACTGCTGTCACCACCCTGTGGCCACCCCCACCATCATGGCCACCCATGGCCTCCAGCACTCCTAAGACCACCCCCATGAACACCAGACCTCCAAGGCCACCCTGTGGCCACCACCATCACCATGATCACCCCACATCTGCCAGCACCTCCATGGCCACCAGACAGCCAGGGCCACCCCACGGCCACCACCACCACCATGACCGCCCACATGGTGACCACCACCCCAATGGCCACCCCATGGCCACCACCATCACCATGACCACTGACATGGTGACCACCACCCCAATGACCACCACCATCACCATGGCCACCCCCATGGCCACCAGACCACCAACACCACCCACATGGTGACCACCACCCAAGTGACCACCTCCATGGCCACCACCATCACCATGACTGCCCACATGGTGACCACCACCCCAATGACCACCCCCATGGCCACCATCACCATGACCACCCCCATGGCGACCACCACTCCAAGGGCCACCCCATGGCCACCAGACCAAGACCACCCCATGGCCACCAGACCAAGACCACCCCATGGCCACCAGACCTCCAAGGCCACCCCATGGCCACCAACATCACCATGACCACTCCCATGGTCACCAGACCACCAAGGCCACCCTGTGGCCACCACCATCACCATGACCACCCAAATGGCCACCAGACCACCAAGACCACCCCATGGCCACCACCATCACCATGGCCACCCCCATGGTCACCAGACCACCAAGACCACCCCGTGGCCACCTTGATGAGGTCGATGAGGAGGGAGGACTTGAACATCCAGTCGAGCTTCATGTCCTCGTTGCGCAGCAGATCCTCCAGGCTCCCGCGTGAGCAGTGCTCGGACACGATGGCGAAGATGCCGCAGTCGTGGAAGAAGCCCAGGAACAGGTTCACGTTCTCGTGCCGCAGGTCCCGCAGCTGGGCGGGGACACGGGGAGGGGACACGGGGACAGGGAGGGGACACGGGGACAGGGAGGGGACAGGTGGGATGGTGGCAGGGACAGGTGGGATGGTGGCAGGGACAGGTGGGACAGGGTGGGGACACATGGGATGGGGCCCAGCATTGACTCCCCATGACCTGGCCTTGACCCCTGTGGCCTCCCATGGTCCAGGATTGTCCCACCATGACCCAACGATGTCACCATGACCTCTCAATGTCCCCATGACCTTCAGTGTCCCCATGACCCTCAATGTCCCCATGACCCAACGATGGCCCCATGACCTCTCAATGTCCCCATGACCTTCAGTGTCCCCATGACCCAGAGATGTCCCCATGACCCAACGATGTCCCCATGACCTCTCAATGTCCCCATGACCCAACGATGTCCCCATGACCCAACAACGTGCTCATGATCCAGTGATGTCCCCATGACCCAACGATGTCCCCAGAACCCAATGGTGTCCCCAAGACCTCTCAATGTCCCCATGATCCAACGATGTCCCCATGACCTCTCAGTGTCCCCATGACCTCCCAATGTCCCCATGACCCAACAATGTCCCCATGACCCAGTGATGTTCCCAAGACCCAACGATGTCCCCATGACCTCTCAGTGTCCCCATGACCCTCAATGTCCCCATGACCCAGAGATGTTCCCATGACCCAGTGATGTCCCCATGACCCTCAATGTCCCCATGACCCAGAGATGTCACCATGACCCAATGATGTCCCCATGACCTCCCAATGTCCCCATGTCCAATGGTGTCCCCATGACTTCTCAATGTCCCCATGTCCAATGTTCCCCATGGTCTGATGTCATCCATCATGACCCAACGATGTCCCCATGACCCAATGGTGTCCCCATGACCCAACGATGTCCCCATGACCCAGTGATGTCCCCATGACCCTCAATGTCCCCATGACCTCTCAATGTCCCCATGACCCAACGATGTCACCATGACCCAGTGATGTCCCCATGACCTCTCAATGTCCCCATGACCCAACGATGTCCCCATGACCCAACGATGTCCCCATGACCCAACGATGTCACCATGACCCTCAATGTCCCCATGACCCTCAATGTCCCCATGACCCAATGATGTCCCCATGACCTTCAATGTCCCCATGACCCAGAGATGTCCCCAAGACCTCTCAATGTCCCCAAGACTCAACGATGTCCCCATGACCCAGTGATGTCCCCATGACCCAATGATGTCCCCATGACCTCCCAATGTCCCCATGTCCAATGGTGTCCCCATGACTTCTCAATGTCCCCATGTCCAATGTTCCCCATGGTCTGATGTCATCCATCATGACCCAACGATGTCACCATGACCCAATGGTGTCCCCATGACCCAACGATGTCCCCATGACCCAATGGTGTCCCCATGACCCAACGATGTCCCCAAGACCTCTCAATGTCCCCATGACCTCTCAATGTCCTCATGACCCAGAGATGTCCCCACGACCCAACGATGTCCCCATACTCCAGTGATGTCCCCATGACCTCTCAATGTCCCCATGACCCAGAGATGTCCCCATGACCCAATGATGTCCCCATGACCTCCCAATGTCCCCATGTCCAATGGTGTCCCCATGACTTCTCAATGTCCCCATGTCCAATGTTCCCCATGGTCTGATGTCATCCATCATGACCCAACGATGTCCCCATGACCCTCAATGTCCCCACGACCCAACGATGTCCCCATGACCTCTCAATGTCCCCATACTCCAGTGATGTCCCCATGGTCCGACCGTGCCCACGATGTCCCCAAGGCTGTCCCCAGGCCCCGTCCGTGTCCCCACCCCTCACCTTGCAGAAGGTCAGCTTGGTGGCCGGTTTCACCTCCGTGTGTTGGTCCCCTGGGAACTTCTTCAGCCACACCCAGTCACCCTGTGGGGGAGGGGCGGGGGGGAGGGGTGAGGCCTCGGCCCCGCCCACAACCACACCTGGGGACACCTGGGGACACTCGGGGACACTTGAGGACACTCAGGGACACTCGGGGACACTCAGGACACTCGGGGACACTCAGGGACACTCGGGGACACTCGGGGACACTCAGGGGACACTCAGGGACACTCAGGGACACTCAGGGGACACTCGGGGACACTCAGGGACACTCAGGGACACTCAGGGACACTCGGGGACACTCAGGGACACTCGGGGACACTCGGGGACACTCAGGGACACTCAGGGACACTCAGGGACACTCGGGGACACTCAGGGACACTCGGGGACACTTGGGGACACTCAGGGACACTCAGGGACACTCAGGGGACACTCGGGGACACTCAGGGACACTCAGGACACTCAGGGGACACTCGGGGACACTCAGGGGACACTCAGGGGACACTCAGGGGACACTCAGGACACTCAGGGACACTCGGGGACACTCAGGGACACTCAGGGACACTTGGGGACACTTGGGGACACTTGGGGACACCTGGGGACACTCGGGGACATTCGGGGACACTCAGGGGACACTCAGGGACACTCAGGGACACTCAGGACACTCAGGGACACTCGGGGACACTCAGGGGACACTCGGGGACACTCAGGGACACTCGGGGACACTCAGGGACACTCAGGGACACTCAGGACACTCAGGGACACTCAGGGACACTCAGGACACTCAGGGACACTCAGGGACACTCGGGGACACTCAGGGACACCCAGGGGACACTCGGGGACACTCAGGGACACGCAGCAGCCGCGGTGACACCCCCACCCCACCCAACCCCACCGAGACCCGAAGCCACCTCAGATCCCACCAGAACTTCCCCCCTTGAACTCAGGGGTGAGGGGGTGGGGGAGGGGCGGGGGGAGGGGCGGGGGGAGGGGCGGGGGGGAGGGGCGGGGTGAGGGTGGATTTTGGGGTGAATCGGGGGGATTTTGGCTCCAGGACTTACCTGCACGGAGGCGACAAGGCCCTGCTGGTTAAACAAGAGCAGGAGCAGGGGGAGGTTACTGCTGCCCTTCGCGTTATCCTGCGGGAAAGCAGCTGTCAATCATCGCCCGGGGGCGGGACCAGCTGTCAATCATCGCCCGGGGGCGGGACCAGCTGTCAATCATCGCCCGGGGGCGGGACCAGCTGTCAATCATCGCCCGGGGGCGGGACCAGCTGTCAATCATCGCCCGGGGGCGGGACCAGCTGTCAATCATCACCCAGGGCAGTGATCAGCTGTCAATCATTGCCCGGGGGCGGGGATCAGCTGTCAATCATTGCCCCAAGGATAGAGCTTGGATCAGCTGTCAATCATCGCCTGGGGACGGGATCAGCTGTCAATCATCACCCCAAGGGTGGAGCCTGGACCAGCTGTCAATCATTGCCTAAGGCTGGGGGCAGGGATCAGCTGTCAATCATTGCCCAGAAGTGGGGACCAGCTGTCAATCATCGCCTGGTGTTGGGGTTGAGGATCAGCTGTCAATCATCGCCTCACGGCGGGGATCAGCTGTCAATCATTGCCCAATCTTGGGGGTGAGGGTCAGCTGTCAATCATCACCCAGGGAGAGTGATCAGCTGTCAATCATCGCCTGGGGGCGGGGATCAGCTGTCAATCATCGCCTGAGGGAGTGATCAGCTGTCAATCATCACCCAGGGCAGTGATCAGCTGTCAATCATCGCCTCAGGGCAGTGATCAGCTGTCAATCATCGCCTGGGGGCAGTGATCAGCTGTCAATCATCGCCCAGGGCAGTGATCAACTGTCCATCATCACCCAGGGGAGTGATCAGCTGTCAATCATCACCCAGGGCAGTGATCAGCTGTCAATCATCACCCAGGGCAGTGATCAACTGTCCATCATCGCCCAGGGGAGTGATCAGCTGTCAATCATCACCCAGGGCAGTGATCAGCTGTCAATCATCGCCCGGGGGTGGGGATCAGCTGTCAATCATCGCCTGGGGGAGTGATCAGCTGTCAATCATCGCCCAGGGCAGTGATCAGCTGTCAATCATCACCCAGGGCAGTGATCAGCTGTCAATCATCACCCAGGGTGGGGATCAGCTGTCAATCATCGCCCAGGGCAGTGATCATCTGTCAATCATCACCCATGGCAGTGATCAGCTGTCAATCATCGCCCAGGGCGGGGCTGTGGTCCCCAAGTTGGGGACACCGGGGTCCCTACGGAGGTGGCCTCGCCTTGTCGCCCCCGCAGGTGGGGAGGGGGGGGAGGGGAGGGGAGGGGGGAGGGGCGGCTGGGGAGGGTGGGGGAGGGGCAGGTGACACACGGGGGGAGGGGACAGGGGGGTCTCACCTCGGCCACGGCCACGTTGGTGTTGTCGGGGCCGGGGGTGGCACTGCGGACGCTCTTGTTGTCACCCCCGCTCTGGCCGGCCAGGCTGGCGTGGCTGCTGTCCACCTGCGGGGGAGGGGTGGGGACACCACGGGGTCACCCACGGGGTCACGTGACACATGGGGACACAGCAGCCGTGGGGACACCTCAACCGTGGGGACACCTCAACCGTGGGGACACAGCAGCCGTGGGGACAGGTCACCCATGGGGACACCTCAGCCGTGGGGACACCTCAACTGTGGGGACACCTCAACCGTGGGGACAGGTCACCCACGGTGTCACATCAACTCATGGGGACACCTGAACCATGGGGACACCTGAACCATGGGGACACCTGAACCGTGGGGACACCTCAACCGTGGGGACACATCAACTGTGGGGACAGGTCACCCATGGGAACAGGTCACCCATGGGGACACCTCAACTGTGGGGACACATCAACCATGGGGACACCTGAACCGTGGGGACACCTCAACCGTGGGGACAGGTCACCCCTGGGGTCACATCAACCGTGGGGACACCTGAACTGTGGGGACACCTCAACCGTGGGAACAGGTCAACCATGGGGACAGGTCACCCACTGGGACATGTCACCCATGGTGTCACATTAACCATGGGGACACCTCAACCATGGGGACACATCAACTGTGGGATCACATCAACCGTGGGGACACCTGAACCGTGGGAACACCTCAACTGTGGGGTCACATCAACCATGGGAACACAACAACCGTGGGGTCACATCAACCGTGGGGCCACCTCAACCATGGGGACACGTCACCCATGGGGTCACATCAACCATGGGAAGAGGTCAACCATGGGGACAGGTCACCCATGGGGACATGGGTGACAACCCATGGGGACACCTCAACCATGGGGTCACATCGACCATGGGCACACCTCAACCGTGGGGACAGGTCACCCATGGGGACACGTCATCCACAGGGACACTTCAAGTGTGGGGTCACAGCAGCCATGGGGACACCTTAACCATGGGGACACCTCAACTGTGGGGTCACATCAACCATGGGAACAAGTCAACCGTGGGGACAGGTCACCCACGGGGACATGTCACCCATGGGGACACGTCAACTGTGGGGTCAGGTCACCCATGGTGTCACATCAACCGTGGGGACACCTCAACTGTGGGGACACCTCAACTGTGGGGTCACAGCAGCCATGGGGACATGTGACCCATTGGGGACATGTCACCCACAGGGCCACACCGGGCATGGGGACATCAGGGTGTCACCCTCAGGGACAGGTTATCGTGGGGTCACACCAGGTGTGGGGACACCAGGGTGTCACCCATGGGGACACATCAACCATGGGATCACACCAGGCATGGGGACATCACAGTGTCACCTGCAGGGGCAGGTCACCACAGGGTCACACCAGCTGTGGGGACACCGTGGTGTCACCAGCTGGGACATGGCACCCATTGGGGGATGTCACCACAGGGTCACACCAGCCCTGGGGACACCGTGGTGCCACCAGCTGGGACATGGCACTTATGGAGACCCATCATCCATGGAGTCCCACCACGGGGACACATCAGCTGCTGGCACAGTGTCACCACAGGGTCACTGTGGTCAGGGGGACACGTCACCCATGGAGTCACACCAGCCATGGGGACACGTCCCCCACAGGGTCACACCAGTGACAGGGACGTGCCACCCCCTGGGGACATGTCATCACAGGGACCCACCGGCCATGGGGACACATCACCCACGGGGTCCCACCGGGTTGTCCCCGGCCCTAAGGACACGTCACCCACTGGGGACACATCAGGCCATGGGGACATGTCACCCATCGGGGACACGTCATCCCTTGGGGACATGTCACCCATCGGGGACACGTCATCCCTTGGGGACACGTCACCCATTGGGGACACGTCACCCATCGGGGACACGTCACCCATTGGGGACACGTCATCCCTTGGGGACACGTCACCCATTGGGGACACGTCACCCATTGGGGACACATCACCCATTGGGGACACGTCACTCACAGGGTCCCACCAGGTTGTCCCTGGCCCTTGGGGACACCTCAGGCCATGGGGACACGTCACCCATCAGGTACACGTCATCCCTTGGGGACACATCACCCACTGGGGACACATCACCCACGGGGTCCCACCAGGTTGTCCCTGGCCCTAAGGACACGTCACCCACTGGGGACACATCAGGCCATGGGGACACGTCACCCATTGGGGACACGTCACCCATTGGGGACACGTCACCCACTGGGGACACGTCACCCATTGGGGACACGTCACCCATTGGGGACACGTCATCCCTTGGGGACACGTCACCCATTGGGGACACGTCACCCACGGGGTCCCACCAGGTTGTCCCTGGCCCTGGGGACACCTCAGGCCATGGGGACATGGTTCCCCTGATGTCCCCCTGATGCTGATGTCACCCCGTTTTTCCTCCCCGATGTCCCCCCCGTGTCCCCCCGTGTCCCCCCATGTCCCCCCCGTGTCCCCCCGTGTCCCCCCGTGTCCCCACGTGTCCCCCCATGTCCCCCCGTGTCCCCCCGTGTCCCCCCGTGTCCCCCCGTGTCACCTGTTTGCTGCTCTGGGTGTTGATGAAGGTCAGGTCCTCCATGGTCAGGATGATTTTGTTGGGGCCCTTCATGAGCTGCGCCTGCTGGATGCGGCGTCTGTGGGGACAGCGAGGTGACACCGGGGACACCGGGGACACCGGGGACAGTGGGGACACCCGGGCCACCAGGGCCACCAGGGACAGTGGTGACACTGGGGACACCGGGGACACCGGGGACAGCGGGGACAGCGGGGACAGTGGGGACACCCAGGCCACCAGGGACAGTGGTGACACCAGGGACACCGGGGACAGCAGGGACAGTGGGGACACCGGGGACAGTGGGGACATCGGGGCCACCAGGGACAGTGAGGACACCAGGGACACTGGGGACAGTGGGGACACTGAGCTGCCACCAGGGCCACCAGGGCCAATGGAGACACCAGGGACACCAAGGCCACCAGGGCCAATGGAGACACTGGGGACACCAGGGCCACCAGGGACAGTGGGGACACCAGGGACACCAAGGCCACCAGGGCCAATGGAGACACCGGGGACACCAGGGCCACCAGGGACAGTGGGGTCACTGAGCTGCCACCAGGGCCACCAGGGACAGTGGGGACACCAAGGCCACCAAGGCCACTCACCTGATGTGGCAGGCGAGGGCAGCGCCGGCCGCGCCGAGGGCGGCGATGAGGAGGAACAAGAAGAAGACAAACCCAGCGTCCATCCCTGTGGAGAGACCATGGGAGTGACCAGGAGTGACCAGGAGTGACCAGGGGTGACCAGGGGTGACCAGGGGTGACCAGGGGTGACCAGAGTGACCAGGGGTGACCAGGAGCATGTGGTCACCTGGGGAACTGACGTCACCCAGTGACTGTGGCACTGGAGGTCACCTGTGGGAGGATGTGGGTGGAGCCAGGAGAGGATGGATGGACATGGTGGACATGGGTGGATGGACACATGGACACATGGACATGGTGTCCATGGATGGATGGACAGATGGACACAGTGGACACGGGTGGATGGATGGATGGATGGATGGATGGATGGATGGACGGACACATGGACGTGGTGTCCATGGATGGAGGGACAGATGGACACAGTGGACACGGATGGATGGATGGATGGATGGATGGATGGATGGATGGATGGATGATGGATGGACATGGTGGACATGAGTGGATGGACACATGGACACATGGACGTGGTGTCCATGGATGGAGGGACAGATGGACACAGTGGACACGGATGGATGGATGGATGGATGGATGGATGGATGGATGGATGGACATGGTGGACATGAGTGGATGGACACATGGACACATGGACGTGGTGTCCATGGATGGAGGGACAGATGGACACAGTGGACACGGATGGATGGATGGATGGATGGATGGATGGATGGACACATGGACATGGTGTCCATGGATGGATGGACAGATGGACACAGTGGAGATGGATGGATGGATGGATGGATGGATGGATGGATGGATGGACATGGTGGCCATGGATGGATGGAGGAAGGAACAGAAGGAGGGACAGGCACAGGGAGAGATGGACACACCCTGGGGCCACCTGACTGCCCGGACACCTCGGTGACACCCGGACACATGGACACATGGACCATGGTGGGAGCAGGACCATGGTTGATCCATGACCGTGGTGGGAACGTGGCTGGTTCATGATCATGTGGGATCCATGACCACAGTTGCTCCAGGACCATGGTAGGACCAAGACTGTGGTGGGATCCTGACCATGGTGGAACCATGACCATCGTCCAGAACCATGATGATGGTTGGCCCAAGACTCTGGTAGCACCATAACCCCCTTGAGATGCCTTCAAACCCCCCAGAGATTCCCTGAAACCCCCTGGAGATGCCCCCAAACTCCCTTGAGCTCCAGTGCCATGGTGGCACCATGACCCTGACTGAACCAGAACCATGGTGGCACCACCACCCCACCACCAGTTCCATGGTGGCACCACAACCACGAGGGGACCACATCTGACCCTTAACCATGGTGGCACCACCCCACCACCAGTTCCATGGTGACACCACAACCACAAGGAGACCACATCTGGTCCAACACCGTGGTGGCACCACCACCCCACCACCAGTTCCACGGAGACACCACAACCACGAGGGGACCACAGCTGGTCCTTAACCATGGTGGCACCACCACCCCACCACCAGTTCCACGGAGACACCACAACCACGAGGGAACTACATCTGGCCCAACACCATGGTGGCACCACCCCACCACCAGTTCCACGGTGACACCACAACCACGAGGGGACCACATCTGGCCCAACACCGTGGTGGCACTACCACCCCACCAGTTCCACGGTGACACAACAACCACAAGGGAACCACATCTGACCCTTAACCATGGTAGCACCACCACATCACCAGTTCCACGGTGACACCACAACCACAAGGGGACAACATCTGACCCGTAGCCATGGTGGCACCACCACCCCACCATCAGTTCTACGGTGACACCACAACCACAAGGGAACCACATCTGACCCTTAACCATGGTGGCACCACCACCCCACCACCAGTTCCACGGTGACACCACAACCACAAGGGAACCACATCTGACCCTTAACCATGGTGGCACCACCCCACCACCAGTTCCACGGTGACACCACAACCACGAGGGAACCACACCTGGTCCAACACCGTGGTGGCACCACCACACCACCAGTTCCATGGTGACACCACAACCACGAGAGGATCACATCTGACCCTTAGCCATGGTGGCACCACCCCACCACCAGTTCCATGGTGGCACCACGACTATGGGGGAACCACAGCTGGTCCAGAACCGTGGTGGCACCACCACACCACCACCAGTTCTACGGTGACACCACAACCACGAGGAGACCACATCTGGCCCAACACCGTGGTGGCACCACAGCTGCCCCAGAACCACGGCTGCCACCACCACCACCCCGGCCCTCCCAGCCCCGTGGTGACACCGTGGCCGCTCACCGCCGTTGCAGATGGCGCTGGAGTCGAACCAGCAGCCGGCGTCGGTGGCCGGGCTGGAGCTGTGGGGCCAGTGGGGGCTGTGGCTGCGGTAGCTGAGGCCGCGCGTGCCCGGCTCCAGCCCGTAGACCGCCCACAGGTGGTGGCCTTTGCCGTCCGTGTCCAGCACCACGTAGGGCACCGAGACGTCGCCGTCCTCGTCCACGGTGAAGGTCTGGCAGAAGCCCTGGAGCTGGAAGTCGCGGGCGTGGTCGGCCACGCTGGTGCCCATCACCCAGCGGCCGCTGCGGCGCGTGGCCTCCACCGCCGTGGCCAGGAAGTAGATGGAGTTGTAGATGGTGGAGAAGAGCGGGTGGACCTGGTTGGGAGGGACAGGTGGGACGTGGTGGGAGCCCCGGCGCGGTCAGGGGACACCGGTGGGTGGCACCGGGGTGGGGGTGGTGGCACTCGGAGGGGGAGGGGTGTGGTTGGGTTGCATCGGCCGTGGTCATTTCATGTTGGCCGTGGTCCAACTGAGATGGCCACGGTCACCTCACACTGGCCATGGTCATCTCCCATTGGCCATGGTCATCTCCCATTGGCCATGGTCAGCTCTCATTGGCCATGGTCAACAAAGATGGCCATGGTCATCTCCCATTGGCCATGGTCATCTCACACTGGCCGTGGTCATCTCCCATTGGCCATGGTCAACAAAGATGGTCATGGTCAACACAAGATGGCCACAGTCATCTCCCATTGGCCATGGTCATCTCCCATTGGCAATGGTCATCTCCACCCAACCCTCCAGAGATGCCCCAAACCCCCCTGAGATGCCCCAAACCCCTTGGGATGCCCCAAATCCCCTGAAGATACCCCAAAACCCCCTGGAGATGCCCTCAAACCCTCTCAAGACACCCTCAACCCTCTTGAGATGCCCTCAACCTTCTTGAGACACCCTCAAACCCCTTTGTGATGCCCTCAAACCCCCTCGTGATGCCCTCAAACCCCCTCGTGATGCCCTCAAACCCTCTCAAGAGACCCTCAACCCTCTTGAGATGCCCTCAAACCCCCTCGAGACACCCCCAAACCCCTCAAGACACCCCCAACCCCTCCAGGCACCGCCCAGACCCCCTCCAGACGTCCCCCAGCCCCACCTCTGTGGGGTCCAGGTTGGCGGGGACCTCGTAGGCCTTCTTGGCCTCCTCCAGGGCCTCGTGGAAGGAGGCGTCGGGCGAGTCGATGGTGATGGTCAGCACGGCGTCGTAGGCCAGGCGCAGCTTGGTGTTGTTGGCCAGCACCGGGTAGGGCACGCGGTGGTAGGGCAGCGCGAAGGTCAGCGCGTCGTACGGGATGAAGACGAAGGTCCCGTCCGTCATGCCCAGGTCCTCGGCCTTCTCCAGGAGAACCTTCTGCTCCCGCCCGCCCAGGAGCACGGAGTGCATGCACATCACCACCACTGCCAGGGGACACGGGGGAGATGGGGGTGGTGGCACCGGGCAGTGCCCACCCGGATCCTCCCTGTGACGCGCCTGGACCTCATCCGGTCCATCATGTGTCCGTCTTCATCCCTCTGTCCATCCATCATCCATCCATCTGTCCATCTGTCCATCCATCTGTCCATCCATGCTTCATCCATCTGTCCATCCATCCATCTGTCCATCTGTCCATCCATCCTTCATCCATCTGTCCCTCTGTCCATCCATCTGTCCATCCATCCATCTGTCCATCTGTCCATCCATCTGTCCATCCATGCTTCATCCATCTGTCCATCCATCCATCATCCATCCATCTGTCCATCTGTCCATCCATCCATCATCCATCTGTCCATCTGTCCATCCATCTGTCCATCCATCATTCATCCATCTGTCCATCTGTCCATCCATCCTTCATTTGTCCATCCATCCTTCATCTATCCATCCATCATCCATCTGTCCATCCATCCATCATCTGTCCATCCATCTGTCTATCCATCCATCATCCATCTGTCCATCTGTCCATCCATGCTTCATCCATCTGTCCATCCATCCTTCATCCATCCATCTGTCCATCTGTCCATCCATCTGTCCATCCATCATTCATCCATCTGTCCATCTGTCCATCCATCCTTCATTTGTCCATCCATCCTTCATCTGTCCATCCATCTGTCCATCCATGCTTCATCCATCTGTCCATCCATCCATCATCCATCTGTCCATCTGTCCATCCATCCTTCATCTGTCCATCCATCCATCATCCATCCATCCATTTGTCCATCTGTCCATCCATCCTTCATCTGTCCATCCATCCATCTGTCCCATCCTGCATCCATCCATTCCTCCCTCCCTCCAATCCCTCCATCCCTCCCCAAACCTTTCCTTCTCAATCTCCATCCCTCTCACCATGTCCATGTCCATCTCCACCTCCACCTCCATCCCTCTCTCCATCTCCACCTCTATCTCCATCCCCACCTCAATGTCCACCTCTATCTCCATCCCCATCTCCATGTCCACCTCCATGTCCATGTTCATGTCCATCTCCACCCCCACCTCCATCCCTCTCTCCACCTCCACCTCCATCCCCACCTCCATCCCCATCTCCACCTCCAACCTCCATCCCCATCTCCATCTCCACCCCCACCTCCATCTCCATCCCCACCTCCATCTCCATGTCCATGTTCATGTCCATGTCCATCTCCACCTCCATCCCTCTCTCCACCTCCATCCCCACCTCCACCTCCACCCCTGTCCCTCCCGTCCCTCACCTCGCACCCCGTCCGCCCTCTGCACCCTCCTCAGCGCCTCCTCGGCCTCCTCCTCATCCTCTCCGGCCGCGGTGACCACGGTGACCGGCAGCCCCCTGGCCCTCAGCTCCCTGGCCAGCTCCTGCCCGGTGTCCACCCACAGATCCTGCGGCGCGGCCACCACGGCCACGTGCGCCCAGCGGAAATATCTCAGCACGGCGTGGAGGACGGCGGCCGGAGCGGGCAGGGGGTTGACCAGAGTGACCGCTCCGGCCTCGGCGCACGCCCAGGACACCAAGGGCTTGTTCCAGGCGGCGGCCAGGAGCCCGGCGGCGCCGCAAGCCGCGGGGTTGAGCGGGCCCACGATGGCGCTGCCGTAGCGCTCGGCGCTCGGCAGCCCGGCCACCGCCTGCGGCGTGGAGCAGGCCTCGGGCAGCACCACCGCGTCCCACCAGTAGCCCGCGGTCAGCGCCGCGTCGCGGTTGAGCCGCGCCACCGCCAGGCGCGAGGCCACCTCCGGCAGGGCCCGGGCCAGCAGCGGGTCACAGCTCCAGGGACCCAGCACGGCCACCTTGAAGGTGGCGGCCAGAGAGGGGCAGGGGAGGAGGAGGAGGAGGAGGAGGAGGAAGGGGATGGGGGACAGCAGGGGAGGCCACCGGGGGTGGTGGGACAGCAGCAGGAGAGGCAGGGGACAGGGGGGGACAAGGGGGGTGGTGGCGCAGGTGGTGGAACCATGGGGGGTGTCACCACCATGGGAGATGCCACCATGGGAGATGCCACCATAGGAGGTGTCACCATGGAAGGTGTCACCATGGGAGGTGTCACCACCATGGGAGGTGTCACCATGGGAGATGTCACCATATGAGGTGTCACCATGGGAGATGTCACTGTCACCATCATGGGAGGTGTCACCATCATGGGAGGTGTCACCACCATGGGAGATGCCACCATAGGAGGTGTCTCCGTGGCAGGTGTCTCTGTCATGGGAGGTGTCACCATGGGAGGTGTCACCATCATGGGACGTGTCACCATGGGAGATGCCACCATAGGAGATGCCACCATAGGAGGTGTTACTATGGGAGGTGTCACCATGGGAGGTGTCACCATCATGGGAGGTGTCACTGTGGGAGGTGTCACTGTCATGGGAGGTGTCACCGTCATGGGGGGTGTCACCGTCATGGGAGATGCCACCATAGGAGGTGTCTCCATGGGAGGTGTCACTGTCACCACCATGGGAGGTGTCACCACCATGGGAGGTGTCACCATGGGAAGTGTCACCATGGGAGATGTCATCATGGGAGGTGTCACCATCATGTGAGGTGTCACCATGGGAGATGCCACCATAGGAGGTGTCACCATGGGAGATGTCACCATGGGAGATGTCACCGTCACGGGAGGTGTCACCATGGGAGGTGTCACCATCATGGGAGGTGCCACTGTCATGGGAGGTGTCACCACCATGGGAGGTGTCACCATGGGAGGTGTCACCATGGGAGGTGCCAAACCCCTGGGAGACGTCACTGTGGGAGGTGCCACCACAGGAGGTGTCACCATCATGGGAGGTGTCACTGTTGGAGATGTCACCATGGGAAGTGACACCACAGGAAGTGTCACCATCATGGCAGGTGTCACTTTTAGAGATGTCCCTGTTGTAGATGCCACCACCATGGGAGGTGTCACCATTGGAGATGTCAAGGTGGGAGATGCCACCATGGGAGATGCCACCACTGTTGGAGGTGCCACCATGGGTGATGTCTCTTTTGGAGAAGCCACCATCGTGGGAGATGTCACTGAGGGAGGTGGCACCATGGGAGACGTCACCATTGGAGATGTCCCTGTTGGAGATGCCACCACTGTGGGAGGTGTCACCGTTGGAGATGCCACCATGGGAGACGTCACTATGGGAGGTGCCACCACTGTGGGAGATGTCCTTGTTGGAGGTGCCACCACAGGAGATGCCACCGTGGGATGCGATGCCACAGGAGGTGCCACCACCGTGGGAGATGTCACTGTTGGAGATGCCACCATTGGAGATGCCACCATGGGAGATGCCACCACTGTGAGAGGTGTCACCATTGGAGATGCCAAGGTGGGAGATGCCACCATGTGCGATGCCACCACCGTGGGAGATGTCACTGTTGGAGATGTCACCATTGGAGATGCCACCACAGCGGGAAATGTCCTTGTTGGAGACGTCACCATTGAAGATGTCACTGCTGGAGATGTCACCACCACAGGAGGTGCCGTCATGGCGGGTCATGACATGAGAGGTGCCACCACCGTGGAAAACGTCATTGTGGCTGATGTCACCCTGGGAGATGCCACCACTGGAGGTGCCACCATGGGAAGTGACACCTTTGGAGATGTCACCGTGGGAGGTGGTGGCACAAGAGGTGTCACCACCACTGGAGATGTCACCGTGGGAGATGAAGCCGTGAGAGGAGCCACCACCATGGGAAGTGCCATCACCGTGAGAAACGTCACTGTGGGAGATGTCACCTCTGCAGGTGCCACCGTGGGAGATGCCACCACGAGAGATGATGCCACGAGCAGAGCCACCAACGTGGGGGTGGCCACCGTGGGAATTGTCACCACCAGAGATGTCACCACCCTGGGAGTTGTCACCGTGCCGGGAGATGCCACCATGGCAGAAGCCACCAGAAGAAGAGTCCCCATGAGAGGAGATGCCACCGTGGGAGACGACACCATGGGAGGTGCCACCACTGTGGGAAAGGTCCCTGTGGGAGGTGCCACTGTAGGAGATGCCACCACAGCTGGAGGTGTCACAGCGGGCAATGTCACTGTGGGAGGTGCCACCACCATGGGAAGTGCCACCAAGGGAAGTGATGCCATGGGAGGTGCCACCAAGGGAGATGCCGCCACCATTGGAGATGCCACCGTGGGAGGTGATGCCATGGGAGATGCCACCATGGGAGGTGCCACCACTCTTGGAAATGTCACTGTAGGAAATGTCACCATGGGAGATGATGCCACCACTGTGGGAGGTGCCACCACTCTTGGAGATGACACCGTGGGAGATGCCGCCATGGGAGGTGATGCCATGGGAGATGCCACCATGGGAGATGCCACCACTCTTGGAAATGTCACTGTAGAAAATGTCACCACAGGAGATGATGCCACCACCGTGGGAGGTGCCACCACCATTGCAGATGCCACCATGGGAGGTGATGCCATGGGAAGTGATGTCATGGGAGATGCCACCATTGGAGATGCCACCACTCTTGGAGATGCCACCATGGGAGATGCCACCGTGGGAGATGCCACCACTCTTGGAGATGTCACCATAAGAGATGCCACCAAGGGAGGTGATGCCATGGGAGATGCCACCATGGGAGATTCCACCACCATTGGAGATGTCACTGTGGGAGGTGATGCCATTGGAGATGCCACCATGGGAGATGCCACCACTCTTGGAAATGTCACTGTAGGAAATGTCACCACAGGAGATGACGCCACCACTGTGGGAGGTGCCACCACTCTTGGAGATGACACCGTGGGAGATGCCGCCATGGGAGGTGATGCCATGGGAGATGCCACCATTGGAGATGCCGCCACTCTTGGAGATGTCACTGTGGGCAATGTCACCACAGGAGATGATGCCACCACAATGGGAGGTGCCACCATGGGAGATGCCACCATGGGAGGTGCCACCACTCTTGGAGATGCCACCGTGGGAGGTGATGCCATTGGAGATGCCACCACACTTGGAAATATCACTGTAGGAAATGTCACCACAGGAGATGATGCCACCACCATGGGAGGTGCCACCATGGGAGATGACGCCATGGGAGATGCCACCATGGGAGATGACGCCATGGGAGATGCCACCATGGGAGATGACGCCATGGGAGATGCCACCATGGGAGGTGCCACCACTCTTGGAGATGACACCGTGGGAGGTGCCACCACTCTTGGAAATGTCACCGTGGGAAATATCACCACAGGAGATGATGCCACCACCGTGGGAGGTGCCACTGTGGGAGGTGATGCCATGGGAGATGCCACCACCGTTGGAGCCGTCACTGTTGCAGGTGCCACCTCCATGGGCGATGTCACTGCAGGATGTCCCAGTGTCACCACAGGATGTCCCGGTGCCACCGCAGGATGTCCTGGTGCCACCATGGGCGATGTCACCACAGGATGTCCCGGTGCCACCACCATGGACGGTGCCACCACAGAAGGTCCCGGTGCCACCAGGGGCGGTGTCCCTGCTGTCCCCAGCCCTGTCCCCTCGGGGCCGCATGTCCAGGCCGTGCCCGGGGGGGTCCCTCAGGCCCTGGGGTGGCCGGAGGTGGCCGGAGATGTCACCATGGTCACCGCGGGGGTCACCTGGGGACACACAGGGGTCACTGGGGGGTCACCAGAGCGGGGGAGGGGTCACTGGGGGGGTCCCGGCCCCGTTTCCGCTTCCGGGAAGGGGGGGGGAGGGGAGGGGAGGGAGGGGGGGGAGGGGGGAGGGGATGAGCCGGCCCTGCCCCTCCCCCCCCCCATTCCCATCATCCCCCGCGGTAATCCCGGGGGGGGGAGGGGAGGGGTTAAACCCGGGATCATCCCCGCCCCTCCCCCACCCCCATCCCGGGCGGGGCCACGTGAGGGAGAGACGGGGGGGGGAGGGGACACGGGGACACCTGGGGGGGACACGGGGACACACCTGGGGAGGGGACACACCTGGGGAGGGGACACACCTGGAGGGGACACACCTGGAGGGGACACACCTGGGGAGGGGACACGGGGACACACCTGGGACACACCTGGGGAGGGGACACACCTGGAGAGGTGACACACCTGGGGTGGGGACACACCTGGAGGGGACACACCTGGGACACCACCAGGTGTCACCCTCACCTGGTGTAACCCCCACCCCCCCAACCCCCACCTGGTGTCACCTGGGCCCGGGGCCACCTGTGTGACACCCCCAGGGTCACCTGTGTGACACACCCAGGGCCACCTGTCTGTCCTGTGTCACCTGTACTGTCAGGTGTCCCCTGTCCCGCTGTCTGTCCATCCCTCCCCGTGTCCCCCCTGGCCTGGTGTCACCTGTGCCAGGTGTGCCAGTTGTCCCTGGTGTCCCCTGTCCCGCTGTCCGTCTGTCCCTCCCCGTGTCCCCCCCTAGCCAGGTGTCACCTGTGCCAGGTGTTCCCCATGCCAACTGTCCCCTGTCCCAGGTGTCCCAGGTGTCCCCTGTCCCCGGTGTCCCAGGTGTCCCTGGTGTCCCAGGTGTCCCCTATCCCAGGTGTCCCAGGTGTCCCCTGTCCCCGGTGTCCCAGGTGTCCCAGGTGTCCCCTGTCCCAGGTGTCCCAGGTGTCCCCTATCCCAGGTGTCCCCTGTCCCGCCGTCCGTCTGTCCCTCCCCGTGTCCCCCCTGGCCCGGTGTCACCTGTGCCAGGTGTGCCAGGTGTCCCAGGTGTCCCCTGTCCCAGGTGTCCCCTGTCCCAGGTGTCCCAGGTGTCCCCTATCCCCGGTGTCCCCTGTCCCGCCGTCCGTCTGTCCCTCCCTGTGTCCCCCCTGTCCCGGTGTCACCTCTGTCCCCGGCCAGGCCCCGCCCTAATCCCGCCCGGTTATTCCGGGATCATCCCCGGGCCTGGCGCGTCACCTGGACGTCACCTGGACGTCACCTGGACGTCACCTGGACGTCACCTGGACGTCACCTGCACGTGGTGCCCGCGGCACGCGGCAGCCGCCAGCGACACCTGGGAAATGTCACCTGGCAAATGTCACCTGGGAAATGTCACCTGGGAAATGTCACCTGGGAAATGTCACCTGGGAAATGTCACCTGTCACCCATCAAATGTCACCTGGGAAATGTCACCCGGGAAATGTCACCTGGGAAATGTCACCTGTCACCCATCAAATGTCACCTGGGAAATGTCACCTGGGAAATGTCACCTGTCACCCATCAAATGTCACCTGGTACCTGGCAAATGTCGCCTGTCAAATGTCACCCATGAAATGTCACCTGTCACACCTGTCCCTGTCCCACCTGTCCTGTCACACCTGGGCCTGTCACACCTGTCCTGTCACACCTGGACCTGTCACACCTGTCCCTGTCACACCTGTCCCTGTCACACCTGTCCTGTCACACCTGTCCCTGTCACACCTGTCCTGTCACACCTGTCCTGTCCCACCTGTCCCTGTCACACCTGGACCTGTCACACCTGTCCTGTCACACCTGTCCCTGTCACACCTGTCCTGTCACACCTGTCCTGTCACACCTGTCCCTGTTACACCTGTCCCTGTCACACCTGTCCTGTCACACCTGTCCTGTCACACCTGTACCTGTCACACCTGTCCCTGTTACACCTGTCCCTGTCACACCTGTCCTGTCACACCTGTCCTGTCACACCTGTCCTGTGTCACACCTGTGTCACACCTGTGTCACACCTGTCCTGTCACACCTGTCCCTGTCACACCTGTCCTGTCACACCTGTCCTGTCACACCTGTGTCACACCTGTCCTGTCACACCTGTCCTGTCACACCTGTGTCACACCTGTCCTGTCACACCTGTCCTGTCACACCTGTCCTGTCACACCTGTGTCACACCTGTCCCTGTCACACCTGTGTCACACCTGTCCCTGTCACACCTGTCCTGTCACACCTGTCCCTGTCACACCTGTCCCTGTCACACCTGTCCTGTGTCACACCTGTCCTGTCACACCTGTCCTGTCACACCTGGTCCTGTCACACCTGTCCTGTGTCACACCTGTCCTGTCACACCTGTGTCACACCTGTCCCTGTCACACCTGTCCTGTCACACCTGTCCTGTCACACCTGTCCCTGTCACACCTGTCCCTGTCACACCTGTCCTGTCACACCTGGACCTGTCACATCTGGACCTGTCACACCTGTCCCTGTCACACCTGTCCTGTGTCACACCTGTCCTGTCACACCTGTCCTGTCACACCTGTCACACCTGTCCTGTCACACCTGTCCTGTCCCACCTGTCCCGGGGTACCCAACACCCCTCCAGTCCCTCCAGTGCCCCAAAGGGACCCCCAGGTGTGGGGGAGGGGTCCCCCCCCCCCAGGTGACCCAGGTGTGTGGGGGGGAGGGGTCTCAGGTGTGTGTGGGGGGAGGGGTCCCAGGTATGGGGGGAGGGGTCCCAGGTGTGGGGGGGAGGGGTCCCAGGTATGGGGGGAGGGGTCCCAGGTGTGGGGGAGGGGTCCCAGGTGTGTGGGGGAGGGGTCCCAGGTGTGGGGGGGAGGGGTCTCAGGTGTGGGGGGGAGGGGTCTCAGGTGTGGGGGGAGGGGTCCCAGGTATGGGGGGAGGGGTCCCAGGTGTGGGGGAGGGGTCCCAGGTGTGGGGGAGGGGTCACCCCAAAACCCCCAAAGGGACCCCAAAAATCCCGAATTTGGTGGGGGGGGGGTCCCTTAATTGGGGTCTCTTAATTAGGGAGGGGTCCCTTAATTAAACGGGTCCCTTAATTGTCTGTCCCTTAATTGGGGTCTCTTAATTAGGGAGGGGTCCCTTAATTAAACGGGTCCCTTAATTGTCTGTCCCTTAATTGGGGTCTCTTAATTAGGGAGGGGTCCCTTAATTAAACGGGTCCCTTAATTGGCTGTCCCTTAATTGGGGTCTCTTAATTAGGGAGGGGTCCCTTAATTAAACATGTCCCTTAATTAGGGAGGGGTCCCTTAATTAAACGGGTCCCTTAATTAGGGAGGGGTCCCTTAATTGGGGTCTCTTAATTAGGGAGGGGTCCCTTAATTAAACAGATCCCTTAATTGGCTGTCCCTTAATTGGGGTCTCTTAATTAGGGAGGGGTCCCTTAATTAAAGGGGTCCCTTAATTGGGGGCCTCTTAATTAGGGAAGGGTCCCTTAATTAAAGGGGTCCCTTAATTAGGGAGGTGTCCCTTAATTAGGGAGGGGTCCCTTAATTAAAGGGGTCCCTGAATTAAAGGGGTCCCTGAATTGGGTGTCCCTTAATTAAACTGGTTCCTTAATTGGGGATCTCTTCATTCAAGGAGTCCCTTAATTGGGGTCTCCTAATTAGGGAGGAATCCCTTAATTAAAGGGGTCCATTAATTGGGGGTCCCTTAATTAGGGAAGAGTCCCTTAATTAAAGGGGTCCCTTAATTGGGGGTCCCTTAATTAAACAGGTTCCTTAATTGGGGATCTCTTCATTAAATGAGTCCCTTAATTGGGGGTCTCTTAATTAGGGAGGGGTCCCTTAATTAAAGGGGTCCCTTAATTAAAGGGGTCTCTTAACTGGGTGTCCCTTAATTAAACAGATCCATTAATTGGGGATCTCTTCATTAAAGGAGTCTCTTAATTGGGGAAGGGTTCCTTAATTGGGAGAATTCTTTAATTAGAGGGCTCCCTTAATTGGATGTCCCTTAATTAAAGGGGTCCCATAATTGGGGAGGGGTCCCTTAATTAGGGGAGCTCCTTAATTGGGGGGAGTCCCTTAATTGGGGGGGAGGGTCCCTTAATTGGGGGGGGTCTCTTAATTGGGGGGGGTCTCTTAATTACCCCGGTGGGGGCAGGGATGGGGGGGGGTCCTCACCTGGTGGGGGGAGGGGGCGGGGTTTGGGGGGGGTGGGGGGCGTCTCTTACCTGTCCGGGGGGTCCGGGGGGGTCCCGGGGGTGTTTGGGGGTCCTGGGGGGGGATTTGGGGTCTCGGGGGGGGGTCCCGGGTGGGGGTTGGGAAGGATTTGGGGGGTCCCGGGGGGGATTTGGGAGGGTTTGGGGGTCCCGGGTGGGGGTTGGGAGGGATTTGGGGGGTCCCGGGGGGGATTTGGGGTCTCGGGGGGGGGTCCCGGGTGGGGTTTGGGAAGGATTTGGGGGTCCCGGGGGGGGTCCCGGGTGGGGTTTGGGAAGGTTTGGGGGTCCCGGGTGGGGTTTGGGGGTCCCGGGGGGGTCCCGGGTGGGGTTTGGGGGTCCCGGGGGGGTCCCGGGTGGGGGTTGGGAGGGATTTGGGGGGTCCCGGGTGGGGTCTGGGTGGGGTTTGGGGGTCCCGGGGGGGTCCCGGGTGGGGGTTGGGAAGGTTTGGGGGTCCCGGGTGGGGTCTGGGGGTCCCGGGGGGGTCCCGGGTGGGGGTTGGGAAGGTTTGGGGGTCCCGGGTGGGGTTTGGGGGTCCCGGGGGGGGATTTGGGGTCTCGGGGGGGGGGTCCCGGGTGGGGTTTGGGAAGGATTTGGGGGTCCCGGGGGGGGGTCCCGGGTGGGGGTTGGGAAGGTTTGGGGGTCCCGGGTGGGGTTTGGGGGTCCCGGGGGGGGATTTGGGGTCTCGGGGGGGGGGGTCCCGGGTGGGGGTTGGGAGGGATTTGGGGGTCCCGGGTGGGGTTTGGGGGTCCCGGGTGGGGTCTGGGTGGGGTTTGGGGGTCCCGGGTGGGGTCTGGGGGTCCCGGGGGGGTCCCGGGTGGGGTCTGGGGGTCCCGGGTGGGGGTTGGGAAGGTCTGGGGGTCCCGGGTGGGGTCTGGGGGTCCCGGGGGGGTCCCGGGGGGGTCCGGGGGGGTCCGGGGGGGTCGCAGCGCTGCCCCCAGGGAGCCCCGGAGCCGCCGTCGCTCCTGTGCGGCCGCCGCGGGGGGAGGGGCGCGGGGGGGGGGCCCCCTAATCCCCCCCTCCCCTCCCCCACCCCCCCCCCCCGTTAATCCGATTTGTCCCCGGGGGTGGGGGAGGGGCGGGGAGGTGACACGGGGGACACGGGGACACGGGGGGGGGGGGGAGGGGAGGGGGGGGGGGACACCCGTGGGGGGAGGGGCTTTGGGTGGGGGGACATTGGGGGGGGTCCCTGGGGGTCTTGGGGGGTGTGGGGGGGACACGGGGGGGGACATTGGGGGGGGGGTCCCTGGGGGGGGACATTGGGGGGGGCTCTGGGGGTCTTGGGAGGGGGGGGACACGGGGGGGGACGTTTGGGGGGTCCCTGGGGGGGGGACATTGGGGGGGTCTGGTGGGGGGGGGACATTGGGGGGGGCTCAGGGGGGGTCTGGGGGGTCTGGGGGGGCTTTGGGGGGGGCTCTGATGGGTGGGGGGGACATTTGGGGGGACACTGGGGGGGCTCTGAGACCTTGGGGGGGCTTTGGGGGTGTCTGGGGGGGTCTCGGGGGGGCTTTGGGGGGGTCTGGAGGGGGGGGGACATTGGGGGGGTCGGGGGGGAAACATGGGGGGACATTTGGGGGGGGTCCCTGTGTGGGGGGGGGACATTGAGGGGGGCGTTGGGATGTGGGGGGAGGCACGGGGGGGTCTGGGGGGGCTTTGGGGGGGACTTTGGGGGGGTCTGGGGGGGCTTTGGGGTGGCTCTGATGGGTGGGGGGACATGGGGGGACATTTGTGGGGGGTCCCTATGGGGGGGGGGGACATTGGGGGGGGCGTTGGGATGTGGGGGGAGGCACGGGGGGGGGGTCTGGGGGGGCTCTGGGGGGGCTCTGAGACATTGGGGGGGCTCTGGGGGGGGCTCTGATGTATGGGGGGGACATGGGGGGACACTGGGGGGGCTCTGGGGGGGGGTCTGGTGGGGGGGG
The DNA here is from genome assembly GCA_038429875.1 of Poecile montanus. Taxonomy (NCBI): domain Eukaryota; kingdom Metazoa; phylum Chordata; class Aves; order Passeriformes; family Paridae; genus Poecile; species Poecile montanus. The sequence goes on from CM076534.1 coordinate 2,066,745, forward strand.
ACACTCGGGGAACATTGGGGGGCTCTGGGGGGGGGCTCTGATGGGTGGGGGGGATTTGGGGGGGTCTGGGGGGGTCTTGGGGGCTCTGTTGGGTGGGGGGGGAGATTTGGGGGACACTCGGGGGGGCTCTGAGGGGGCTCTGGTGGGTGGGGGGGACACTGGGGGGGCTCTGGGGGGGATTTGGGGGGGTCTAGGGGGGCTCCGATGGTTTGGGGGGACACTGGGGGGGTCTGGGGGGGGCTCTGGGGTGACCCTGGGGGGGCTCTGGGGGGCTCTGATGGGTGGGGGGGAGATTTGGGGGACACTGGGGGGGTCTGGGGGGGCTCCGATGGTTTGGGGGGGCTCTGGGGGGGCTCTGATGGGTGGGGGGGAGATTTGGGGGACCCTGGGGGGGTCTCTGGGATGTCGGGGGGACACTGGGGGGTGTCTGGGGTGACTCTCGGGGGGCTCTGATGGTTTGGGGGGGCTCTGGGGGGACATTGGGGGGGCTTTGGGGGGGTCTGGGGGGGCTCCGATGGTTTGGGGGGACACTGGGGGGGTCTGGGGGGGGGTCTGGAGTGACCCTGGGGGGGCTCTGGGGGGCTCTGATGGGTGGGGGGGAGATTTGGGGGACACTGGGGGGGTCTGGGGGGGTCAGAGGTGACCCTGGGGGGCTCTGGGGGGCTCTGGGGGGGTCTGGGGTGACTCTGGGGGGGCTCCGATGGTTTGGGGGGACATAGGGGGGGTCTGGGGTGACTCTGGGGGGGCTCTGATGGTTTGGGGGGGCTCTGGGGGGACACAGGGGGGGTCTGGGGGGGGGGTCTGGGGTGACCCTGGGGGGCTCTGATGGGTGGGGGGGAGATTTGGGGGACACGGGGGGGGTCTGGGGGGGGTCTGGGGGACCCTGGGGGGGTCTGGGGGGGGGCTCTGATGGGTGGGGAGGAGATTTGGGGGACACTGGGGGGGTCTGGGGGGACACTGGGGGGGTCTGGGGGGGCTCCGATGGTTTGGGGGGACACGGGGGGGTCTGGGGGGGGGTCTGGGGTGACCCTGGGGGGGTCTGGGGGGGCTCTGACGGGTGGGGGGGGACATTTGGGGGACACTGGGGGGGTCTGGGGGGGTCTAGGGGGGCTCCGATGGTTTGGGGGGGCACTGGGGGGCTCTGGGGGGGCTCTGATGGGTGGGGGGGACATTTGGGGGACACTGGGGGGGTCTCTGGGATGTCGGGGGGACCCTGGGGGGGTCTGGGGTGACTCTGGGGGGGCTCCGATGGTTTGGGGGGACACAGGGGGGGGTCTGGGGGGACACAGGGGGGGTCTGGGGGGGGTCTGGGGGGGCTCTGGGGGGGCTCTGATGGGTGGGGGGGAGATTTGGGGGACACTGGGGGGGTCTGGGGGGGTCTCTGGGGGACCCGGGGGGGTCTCTGGGATGTCGGGGGAACCCTGGGGGGGTCTGGGGTGACTCTGGGGGGGCTCTGATGGGTTGGGGGGGCTCTGGGGGGACACTGGGGGGGTCTGGGGTGACCCTGGGGGGGCTCTGGGGGGGCTCTGATGGGTGGGGGGGAGATTTGGGGGACACTGGGGGGGTCTGGGGGGGTCTGGGGGGGTCTGGGGTGACTCTGGGGGGGCTCTGATGGTTTGGGGGGGGCTCTGGGGGGACACTGGGGGGGATTTGGGGGGGACTGGGGGGGCTCCGATGGTTTGGGGGGACACAGGGGGGGTCTGGGGGGGGGTCTGGGGTGACCCTGGGGGGGCTCTGGGGGGCTCTGATGGGTGGGGGGGCTCTGGGGGGACACTGGGGGGGTCTGGGGGGCTCTGGGGGGGCTCTGATGGGTGGGGGGGAGATTGGGGGGACACAGGGGGGGGTCTGGGGGGTCTCTGGGGGGGTCTGGGGGGGCTCCGATGGTTTGGGGGGGCTCTGGGGGGGTCTGAGGGGACACAGGGGGGGTCGGGGGGGGGTCTGGGGGGGCTCTGGGGGGGCTCTGGGGGGGCTCTGATGGGTGGGGGGGACATTTGGGTGACACTGGGGGGGTCTGGGGGGGCTCCGATGGTTTGGGGGGGCTCTGGGGGGGTCTGAGGGGACATTGGAGGGGTCTGGGGGGGCTCTGATGGGTGGGGGGGGACATTTGGGGGACATTTGGCTGACACTGGGGGGGTCTGGGGGTCTCTGGGGAGCTCTGATGGGTGGGGGGGGACATTTGGGGGACATTTGGCTGACACTGGGGGGGTCTGGGGGTCTCTGGGGGGGTCTGGGGGGTCTCTGGGGGGGTCTGGGGGGGTCTCTGGGATGTCGGGGGGACCCTGGGGGGTCTCTGGGATGCCGGGGGGGTCACGGGGACCCTTTTTGGGGGTGAATTGGGGGTTGGGCACCGCCCGGGAGCCCCCCAAGGGGTGGGGGAGGGGCTCGGGGGGATTTGGGGACCCCAAAACGGGAGCGAGGCCACGCCCACCGGGCCGGAGCTGTCAATCAAAGCGAGGCCACGCCCCTCCCCGTGACCACGCCCCTTTCGCTCCTTATATGGCTCGTGCCCATTCTGGGGTGGCCACGCCCACTTTGGGGGCGGGGTCAGGGCGGCTCCGCCATGTTGGGTTTGGGCGGAAAGAGGAAGTGACGTCACAGAAAGCGCGAGGCCGGGCGGAAGTGGGAGCGGCGGGAAGGGGGTGAGCGGGAACTGGGGAAACTGGGAGGGACTGGGAGGAACTGGGATGGGATTGGGGGGGACTGGGGGGGACTGGGGGGGACTGGGATGGGATTGGGGGGGACTGGGATGGACTGGGATGAACTGGGATGGGATTGGGGGGGACTGGGATGGACCGGGGGGAAACTGGGATGGACTGGGAGGGACTGGGATGGGATTGGGGGGAACTGGGATGGACTGGGGGGGACTGGGATGGACTGGGAGGGACTGGGATGGGATTGGGGGGACTGGGGGGAACTGGGATGGACTGGGATGGACCGGAGGGGAAACTGGGAGGGACTGGGATGGACTGGGAGGGACTGGGATGGGATTGGGGGGAACTGGGAGGGACTGGGAGAGTCTGGGGTGGGAACTGGGAGGGACTGGAGGGGAACTGGGATGGACTGGGATGGACTGGGAGGGACTGGGATGGAACTGGGGGGAGCTGGGAGGGAACTGGGATGAACTGGGAGCCCTTTACTGGTTATACTGGGAACGCTGGGAGCCACTGGGATTGCTGGCACTGGTCTGTACTGGTTTATACTGGTCTGTACTGGTTTATACTGGTCATACTGGTCTGTACTGGTCCGTACTGGTTTATACTGGTCTGTACTGGTCTGTACTGGTTTATACTGGTCTGTACTGGTCTGTACTGGTCCGTACTGGTCTGTACTGGTTTATACTGGTCTGTACTGGTCTATACTGGTCTGTGCTGCTTTGTACTGGTTTATACTGGTCTGTACTGGTTTATACTGGTCTGTACTGGTCTATACTGGTTTATACTGGTCTGTACTGGTCTGTACTGGTTTATACTGGTCTGTACTGGTCTGTACTGGTTTATACTGGGAGCCCTGGCTGGATCTGGGGGCTCCCCCTGGAATTTTCGGGATCCTCTGGAATTCCTGGACCCCTCCCCCCCCCAAATCCCGATTTTGGTCTCTCCCAAATTCCCAAAAATTCCCAAAAATTCCCAAAAATTCCCCAAAATTTTGGGCTCCCTCTGGAATTCCGGGCCCCTCCCCCTCCCTTTCCCAGAATTTTTTGGGATTTCCCAAAATTCCGGGATTTCGGGCGTTTTTTGGGATCCTCTGGAATTTTTGGAGGTTCCCCCCTCCCCCCCCCCACCCCTTTAAATTTTGGTTTCTTCCAAAAAGATTTTTCCCCATTCCCAGAATTTTTTGGGCTCTTCCTTTGGATTTGGGGATCCCAAAATTTTTTTTGGAGACCCCAAATTTTTTGGGATCCTCTGGAATTTTTTGGGATTTTTCCTGTCAATTTTGGGCTCTCCTGGGTTGAAAATTTGGGTTAAAATCTGATTTTTTCCCCTTTTCCCTCAGGAATTTCTCCCCCATTCCCAGAATTTTTGGGCTCTCCCTTTGGATTTGGGGATCCCAAATTTTTTGGGATCCCTCTGGAATTTTTGGGGATTTTTCCCGTCAATTTTGGGCTCCCCAGGGATGAAAATTTTGGTTTAAATCTGATTTTTTCCCCTTTTCCCTCAGGAATTTCTCCCCCATTCCCAGAATTTTTGGGCTCTCCCTTTGGATTTTGGGCTCCCAAATTTTTTGGGATCCTCTGGAATTTTTTGGGATCCTCTGGAATTTTTTGGGATCCTCTGGAATTTTTTTGGGGATTTTTCCCATCAATTTTGGGCTTCCTTGGGTTGAAAATTTTGGTTTAAATCTGATTTTTTTCCCCTTTTCCCTCAGGAATTTTCCCCCCATTCCCAGAATTTTTTGGATTTGGGGATCCCAGATTTTTGGGGTGGATTTTTTGGGATCCCTCTGGAATTTTTTTGGGATTTTTCCCCTCAATTTTGGGCTTTCCTGGATTGAAAATTTTGATTAAAATCTGATTTTTTTCCCTTTTCCCACAGGAATTTCTCCCCCATTCCCGGAATTTTCTGGGCTCTCCCTTTGGATTTTGGGCTCCCAAATTTTTTTGGGATCCTCTGGAATTTTTTGGGATCCTCTGGAATTTTTTGGGATTTTTCCCATCAATTTTGGGCTCCCTGGGATGAAAATTTGGGTTTAAATCTGATTTTTTTCCCCTTTTCCCACAGGAATTTCTCCCCCCATTCCCAGAATTTTTTGGTTTCTCCCTTTGGATTTGGAGACCCCAAATTTTTTGGGATCCTCTGGAATTTTTTGGGATCCTCTGGAATTTTTGGGGATTTTTCCATCAATTTTGGGCTCCCTGGGATGAAAATTTGGGTTTAAATCTGATTTTTTTCCCCTTTTCCGTCAGGAATTTTCCCCCATTCCCGGAATTTTCTGGGATCTCCCTTTGGATTTTGGGCTCCCAAATTTTTTGGGATCCTCTGGAATTTTTTGGGATTTTTCCCATCAATTTTGGGCTTCCTTGGGTTGAAAATTTGGGTTAAAATCTCATTTTTTTTCCCCTTTTCCCTCAGGAATTTTTCCCCCATTCCTGGAATTTTTTGGATTTGGGGATCCCAAATTTTTTGGGATCCCTCTGGAATTTTTTGGGATCCTCTGGAATATTTTGGGGATTTTTCCCATCAATTTTGGGCTCTCCTGGGATGAAAATTTTGGGTTAAAATCTGATTTTTTTCCCCTTTTCCCGCAGGAATTTTCCCCCCATTCCTGGAATTTTTGGGATCTCCAAATCCCAAATTTTTTGGGATCCTCTGGAATTTTTTTGGGATTTTTCCCGTCAATTTTGGGCTCCCCTGGGATGAAAATTTGGGTTTAAATCTGATTTTTTTTCCCCTTTTCCCACAGGAATTTTCCCCCCATTCCCAGAATTTTTTGGATTTGGGGATCCCAAATTTTTTGGGATCCTCTGGAATTTTTTGGGATTTTTCCCCTCAATTTTGGGCTTCCTTGGGTTGAAAATTTTGGGTTAAAATCTGATTTTTTTCCCCTTTTCCCTCAGGAATTTTCCCCCATTCCCGGAATTTTTTGGGCTCTCCCTTTGGATTTGGGCTCCCAAAATTTTTTTTGGAGACCCCAAATTTTTTGGGATCCTCTGGAATTTTTTGGGATCCTCTGGAATTTTTGGGGATTTTTCCCCTCAATTTTGGGCTCTCCTGGGTTGAAAATTTTGGGTTAAAATCTGATTTTTTTCCCCTTTTCCCTCAGGAATTTTCCCCCCATTCCCGGAATTTTTTGGGTTCTCCCTTTGGATTTGGGCTCCCAAAATTTTTTTTGGAGACCCCAAATTTTTTGGGATCCTCTGGAATTTTTGGGATTTTTCCCGTCAATTTTGGGCTTCCTTGGGTTGAAAATTTGGGTTAAAATCTGATTTTTTTCCCCTTTTCCCTCAGGAATTTTCCCCCCATTCCTGAAATTTTTTGGATTTTGGGCTCCCAAATTTTTTGGGATCCTCTGGAATTTTTTGGGATCCCTCTGGAATTTTTGGGGATTTTTCCCGTCAATTTTGGGCTCCCCAGGGATGAAAATTTGGGTTAAAATCTGATTTTTTTTCCCTTTTCCCACAGGAATTTCTCCCCCCATTCCCAGAATTTTTTGGTTTCTCCCTTTGGATTTGGAGACCCCAAATTTTTTGGGATCCTCTGGAATTTTTTGGGATCCCTCTGGAATTTTTGGGGGATTTTTCCCGTCAATTTTGGGCTCCCCAGGGATGGAAATTTGGGTTAAAATCTGATTTTTTTTCCCTTTTCCCTCAGGAATTTTTCCCCCATTCCCAGAATTTTTGGGATCTCCAAATCCCAAATTTTTTGGGATCCCTCTGGAATTTTTTTGGGATTTTTCCCCTCAATTTTGGGCTCCCCTGGGATGAAAATTTGGGTTAAAATCTGATTTTTTTCCCTTTTCCCACAGGAATTTTCCCCCCATTCCCGGAATTTTTGGGATCTCCCTTTGGATTTGGGAATCCCAAATTTTTTTGGGATTTTGGGGTGATTTTAGGGAATTTTTTGGGATCCATGACCATCCACAATCTCTACATCTTCGACCGGGGCGGCTCCTGCCTCTTCTACAGCGAATGGCACCGGAGGAGACCCCCGGGAATCCCCCAGGAGGAGGTTTGGGAAAAGAATTCCGGAAAATTCCGGGGAATTTCGGGAATTTTGGGGAATTTCTGGGAAATTTCGGGAATTTCTGGGAAATTTTCGGGAATTTTTGGGAATTTTCAGGATTTTTTTTTTAATTTTTGGGAGTTTTTAGGATTTTTTTTTTTAATTTTTGGGAATTTTTGGGAATTTTCAGGGTTTTTTTTAATTTTTGGGAACATTCAGGATTTTTTTTTCATTTTTGGGAATTTTTGGGAATTTTTGGGAATTTTTTTTTAATTTTTGGGAATTTTTGGGAATTTTCAGGAATTTTTTTTTAATTTTTGGGAATTTTCAGGATTTTATTTTGAATTTTTGGGAATTTTTGGGAATTTTCAGAATTTTTTTTAATTTTTGGGAATTTTCAGAATTTTTTTTTAATTTTTGGGAATTTTTGGGAATTTTCAGGATTTTTTTTTTAATTTTTGGGAATTTTCAGGATTTTTTTTTTCATTTTTGGGAATTTTTGGGAATTTTCAGGATTTTTTTTTGAATTTTTGGGAATTTTTGGGATTTTATTTTGAATTTTTGGGAATTTTTGGGAATTTTGGGGGGCTCAGATGGGGACTTGGGAGGGAATTTTAGGGTTTTTTTGCCAGGTTTGGTTTGGGAAATTTGGGATTTTTTTGGGAATTCTTGGGGAAATTGGGAATTTTGGGGTTTTTGGAAGGATTTTGGGGGGAAATTGGGATTTTTTGGGGGGATTTTGGGGTTTTTTGGGGAGGATTTGGGGGTTGGAATTTGGGAGTTTTGGGGAATTTTTGGGAATTTTAGGGAGATTTCAGGAATTTGGGAGGGATTTGGGGACTTTTTGGGAATTTTTTTTGATTTTCGGGATTTTTTTTGAATTTTTGGGAATTTTTTTGAATTTTGGGGACTTTTTGGGAATTTGGGAGAATTTGGAATAATTTCGGGGGGATTTTGGGAGTTTTTGGGGCGTTTGGGGGAGAATTTGTGAATTTTGAGGGGATTTGGGGCTTTGGGATGGGGAATTTGGGGAAATTTTGGGAATTGGGGGTTTGGAAATCTGGAAATTCTCCCAAATTTCCCCAAATTTCCCCAAATTTTCCCAAATTTTCCCAAATTCCCAGGAATTCAAGCTGATGTTTGGGATGCTCTTCTCGCTCCGCTCCTTCGTGGCCAAGATGAGCCCCACGGACATGTATCCAAAAATTCGGGATTTGGGATCCCAAAAATCCCTGGAAATCCCAAAAAATGGGATCAGATCCTAAAAATCCCTGGGAAATCCCAAAAAACGGGATCAGATCCCAAAAATCCCCAGGAAATCCCAAAAAATGGGATCAGATCCCAAAAATCCCTGGGAAATCCCAAAAATGGGATCAGATCCCGAAAAATCCCCGGGAAATCCCAAAAACCGGGATCAGATCCCAAAAATCCCTGGGAAATCCCAAAAAATGGGATCAGATCCCAAAAATCCCCAGGAAATCCCAAAAAATGGGATCAGATCCCAAAAATCCCTGGGAAATCCCTGGGAAATCCCAAAAAACGGGATCAGATCCCAAAAATCCCCAGGAGATCCCAAAAAACGGGATCAGATCCCAAAAATCCCTGGGAAATCCCAAAAAATGGGATCAGATCCCAAAAATCCTCAGGAAATCCCAAAAAATGGGATCAGATCCCAAAAATCCCCAGGAAATCCCAAAAAATGGGATCAGATCCCAAAAATCCCTGGGAAATCCCAAAAAATGGGATCAGATCCCAAAAATCCCTGGGAAATCTCAAAAAACCGGGATCAGATCCCAAAAATCCCTGGGAAATCCCAAAAAATGGGATCAGATCCCAAAAATCCCCGGGAGATCCCAAAAACCGGGATCAGATCCCGAAAAATGGGGGATGGGGGGATCCTGGATGAGGATTTGGGGGGATTTTGGGAAGAATTTGGGTTTTTTGGGGGGAATTTGGGTTTTTTGGGGGGAATTTGGGTTTTTTGGGGGGATTTTGGGAGGAATTTTGGGAATTTTGGGAGGAATTTTGGGAATTTTGGGAGGAATTTGGGGTTTTTTGGGAGGAATTTTGAGAGAAATTTGGGTTTTTGGGGGGAATTTTGGGAGGAATTTGGGGTTTTTTGGGGGGAATTTTGAGAGAAATTTGGGTTTTTGGGGGGAATTTTGGGAGGAATTTTGGGTTTTTTTGGGGGGAATTTTGGGAGGAATTTGGGGTTTTTTTAGGGGGGAATTTTGAGAGGAATTTGGGAATTTTGGGGGGAATTTTGGGAGGAATTTGGGGTTTTTTTGGGGATCTTCGGATCCCCCTGGAGCTTCAGCCGATCCCAAAAAATTCCAGGGGGGTCCTAAAAAAATCCGGGATGGGGGAGAGGAGGAATCCCAAAAAAACCCCGAGGGATTTGGGGATTTTGGGGGAAGATTTTGGGAATTTGGGGGAATTTGGGGTCTGGGAGAATCCCGAGGGTTTGGGGCCCCTCTGGAATTCGGGAATTTGGGGGATTTGAGCTCCTGGAGAGCCCAGAGAGATTCGGGGGGGATTTGAGGGGATTCTGAAGCCTCGGGAATTTTGGGGAATTTGGGGAATTTTGGGAAATTTTGGGAATTTTTGGGAATTTTGGGAATTTGGGAATTTTGGGAATTTTTGGGAATTTTGGAGAGCATCAAACCTTCGAGATTTGGGGCAAATTTGGGGCGATTTTGAAGTGGATTTCGGGGTCTGGGGGTGGCTCTGGTGGCTGGAGGTGATTCCCTGGGATTGGTGGAGCGGGGAATTTTGGGAATTTGGGGAATTTTGGGAATTTGGGGAATTTGGGGAATTTTGGGAATTTTTGGCATTTTGGAGAGCGCCAAACCTTCGACATTTGGGGCAGATTTGGGGCAGATTTGGGGCGATTTTGACACAGATTTCAGGGTCTGGGGGTGGCTCTGGTGGCTGGAGGTGAATCCCTGGGGTTGGTGGGGGCGGGGAATTTTGGGAATTTTGGGAATTTTTGGGAATTTTTGGGAATTTTGGAGAGCATCAAACCTTCGAGATTTGGGGCAGATTTGGGGCGATTTTGAAGCGGATTTCGGGGTCTGGGGGTGGCTCTGGTGGCTGGAGGCGATTCCCTGGGGTTGGTGGGGTGGGGAATTTGGGGAATTTGGGGAATTTTGGGGAATTTTGGGGAATTCTACGTTTTGGAGAGTGCCAAACCTTCGAGATTTGGGGCAGATTTGGGGCGATTTTGAAGCGGATTTCGGGGTCTGGGGGTGGCTCTGGCGGCTGGAGACGATTCCCTGGGATTGGTGGGGTGGGGAATTTGGGGAATTTTGGGAATTTGGGAAATTTGGGAATTTTTGGGAATTTTGGGAATTTTGGAGAGCGCCAAACCTTCCAGATTTGGGGCAGATTTGGGGCGATTTTGAAGCGGATTTCGGGGTCTGGGGGTGGCTCTGGCGGCTGGAGGTGATTCCCTGGGATTGGTGGGGTGGGGAATTTTGGGAATTTTGGGGATTTTGGGAATTTTTTGGCTCCTTAACGCGCAGGCGGGACGGGTTCGTGTCGTTCCACACCAGCAAGTACCGGCTGCATTACCTGGAGACGCCCTCGGGGCTGCGCCTGGTGCTCAACACCGACCTGGGCGTGCCCAGCGCCCGCGAGGCGCTGCAGCACATCTACAGCAACGTGAGCGCCCCAATCCCGAAATTCCGGACCCAAATCCCAAAATTCCGGACGCAAATCCCAAAATCCCGGTCCCAAAATTCCCGGTGGAAGCGCCAAAATCCACCCCGGGAACGCCAGGATCGATCCTGCTCCCAAAAACTGCCCCAAATCCCAAAATCTGTGCTCTGAAGAACCTGAATCCCAAAAGTTGGACCCTAAAAGCCCCAAATCCTCAAATTCCGGACCCAAATCCCAAAATTCCGGACCCAAATCCCAAAATCCCGGCCCCAAAATTCCCGGCGGAAGCGCCAAAATCCGCCCCGGGAGTGCCGGGATCGACCTGGGCCTTGAAGTCCTGATCCTGCTTCCAAAAACTGCCCCAAATCCCAAAATTTGTGCTCCCAAGGATCTGAATCCCAAAATTTGAGCCCTAAAATCCCCAAATCCGGGAATTCCAGACCTGAATCCCAAAAATCCCAGCCCCAAAATTCCCGGCGGAAGCGCCAAAATCCACCCCGAGAGCAGCGGGATAGACCCGGGTCTCAAATTCCTGATTCTGCTCCCAAAAACTGCTCCAGATGCCAAAATTTGTGCTCCCAAGGATATGAATCCCAAATTTTTAACCCAGAAAGCCCCAAATCCTCAAATTCTGGACATAATTCCCAAAATTCCGGCCCCAAAATTCCCGGTGGAAGCGCCAAAATCCACCCTGGGAACACCAGGATCGATCCTGCTCCCAAAAACTGCCCCAAATCCCAAAATTTGTGCTCTGAAGAACCTGAATCCCAAAATTTGAGCCCTAAAAGCCCCAAATCCTCAAATTTTGGCCTCGAATCCCAAAAATTCCAGCCCCAAAATTCCTGGTGGAAGCGCCAAAATCCACCCCGGGAGCGCCGGGATCGATCCAGGTCTCAAATTCCCGATCCTGCTCCCAAAAACTGCTCCAAATGCCAAAATTTGTGCTCTGAAGAACCTGAATCCCCAAATTTGAGCCCTAAAATCCCCAAATCCGGGAATTCCAGACCTGAATCCCAAAATCCCGGCCCCAAAATTCCCGGTGGAAGCGCCAAAATGCACCCCGGGAACACCAGGATCGATCCTGCTTCCAAAAACTGCCCCAAATCCCAAAATTTGTGCTCTGAAGAACCTGAATCTCCAAATTTGAGCCCTAAAAGCCCCAAATCCTCAAATTTTGGCACCAAATCCCAAAATCCCGGCCCCAAAATTCCCGGCAGAAGCTCCAAAATCCGCCCCGGGAGCGCCAGGATCGACCTGGGCCTTGAAGTCCTGATCCTGCTCCCAAAAACTGCTCCAGATGCCAAAATTTGTGCTTCAAAGGATCAGAATCCCAAAATTTGAACCCAGAAAGCCCCAAATCCTCAAATTTTGGCCTCAAATCCCAAAAATCCCAGCCCCAAAATTCCCGGCGGAAGCGCCAAAATCCGCTCCAGGAACGCCGGGATCAACTGGGTCTCAAATTCCTGATTCTGCTCCCAAAAACTGCCCCAAATCCCCCCTTGGAACCCCAAATTTCAACCCCAAAGGATCAGAATCCCAAAATCAGAACTGTAAAACCCCAAATTTCCAAATTTTTGGGATTTACCTGCAAAATCCAGGGATTTTTCCCAAAAATAATGTGATTTTCCCACAGAATAATGTGATTTTCCCACAGAATAATGTGGTTTTCCCCCAAATTCTGGGGATTTTCCCCCAAAATAATGTGTTTTTCCCCCAGAATAATGGGATTTTCCACAAAATAATGGGATTTCCCCCCAAAATCTGAGGATTTTTCCCAAAAAGAACGGGATTTCCCCAAAAATAAAGTCATTTTCCATAAAATAATGGGATTTTCCCACAGAATAATGCAGTTTTTCCCCAAAATCCGGGGATTTTACCCCAGATTCTGGGGATTTCTCCCCAAAATCCGGGGATTTTTCCCAAAATCTGGTTTTTTTCCCCCAGCTTTTCGTGGAGTTGGTGGTGAAGAACCCCCTGTGCCCCCCCCGGGCCCCCGTGCAGAGCCTCCTGTTCCGGCAGCGCCTCGACGCCTTCGTCCGCAGCCTGCCCTACTTCGGGCCCCGAAATCCCAACAACTGACCCCGAAATCCCAATAAATGACCCCAAAATCTGCATCAGCGCCCCCAAAAACCCCAAAATCCCAATAAATGACCTCAAAATCCCAGTAAATGACCCCAAAATCTCTGTACAGACCCCAAAATCCCAATAAATGACCTCAAAATCCCAAAAAGTGACCCCAAAATCTCTGTACAGACCCCGAAATCCCAATAACTGACCCTGAAATCCCAGTAATTGACCCCGAAATCCCAATAAATGATCCCGAAATTCCAATGGAGACCCCAAAATCTGCATCAGTGCCCCAAAAACCCCCAAATCCCAATAGAGACCCCAAAATCCCAACAACTGACCCCAAAATCTGCATCAGCATCCCCAAAACCCCCAAATCCCAATAACTGACCCCAAAATCCCAATAAATGACCCCAAAATCTGTATCAGTGCCCCCAAAAACCCCAAAATCCCAATAAATGACCTCAAAATCTCTGTACAGACCCCAAAATCCCAACAACTGACCCCGAAATCCCAATAAATGACCCCGAAATCTGCATCAGCGCCCCCAAAAACCCCAAAATCCTGATAAATGACCCCAAAACCCATGTACAGACCCCAAAATCCCAATGGAGACCCCAAAATCTCAATAAACGACCCTGAAATCCCTGTACAGACCCCAAAATCCCAATAACCGACCCCAAAATTCCTGTCAGTGACCCCAAAACCCCCCAAAATCCCAATAAATGACCCCAAAATCTCCATCAACGCCCCCAAAAACCCCAAATTCCCAATAGAGACCCCAAAATCCCAATAAATGACCTCAAAATCTCTGTACAGACCCCAAAATCCCAACAACTGACCCCAAAATCCCAATAACGACCCCAAAATCCCCCAAATTCCCAATAGAGACCCCAGAATCCCAATAAATGACCCCAAAATCACTGTACAGACCCCAAAATCCCAATAACCGACCCCAAAATCTCCATCAGTGCCCCCAAAAATCCCCAAAATCCCTGTACAGACCCCAAAATCCCAATGGAGACCCCAAAATCCCAATAACTGACCCCAAAATCTGCATCAGCGACCCCAAAAACCCCAAAATCCCAATAGAGACCCCAAAATCTCAATAACTGACCCCAAAATCTCAATAATTGAACCCAAAATCCCTGTACAGACCCTGAAATTCCAATAAATGACCCCAAAATCCCAACAATTGACCCCAAAATCTCCATTGGCAACCCCAAAAACCCCCAAATTCCCAATAAATGACCTCAAAATCCCAGTACAGACCCCAAAATCCCAATAAATAACCCCAAAATCCCAATAAATGACCCCAAAATCCAAATAACGACCCCAAAATCCCAATAAATGACCCCAAAATCCCAATAAATGACCCCAAAATCTGCATCAGCGACCCCAAAAGCCCCGAAATCCCAATAGAGACCCCAAAATCCCAACAATTGACCCCAAAATCCCAATGGAGACTCCAAAATCCCAACAATTGACCCCAAAATCTCCATTGGCAACCCCAAAATCCCCAAATCCCAACAACTGACTTCAAAATCCCAATAATTGAACCCAAAATCCCAATAAATGACCCCAAAATCCCAACAATTGACCCCAAAATCTCCATTGGCATCCCCAAAAACCCCAAAATCCAAATAAATGACCCCAAAATCCCAATAATTGAACCCAAAATCCCAATAAATGACCCCAAAATCCCAACAATTGACCCCAAAATATCCAAAATCTCCATCAGTGATCCCAAAAACCCCAAAATCCCAATAGAGACCCCAAAATCCCAATAATTGAACCCAAAATCCCTGTACAGACCCCGAAATTCCAATAAATGACCCCAAAATCCCAATAAATTACCCCAAAATCCCAATAAATTACCCCAAAATCTCCATTGGCACCCCCAAAATCCCAAAATCCCAACAACTGACCCCAAAATCCCAATAAATTATTCTGAAATCCCAATAAATGACCCCAAAATCCCAATAAATGACCCCAAAATCTCCATTGGCAACCCCAAAAACACCAAAATCCCAATAACTGACCCCAAAAAACCCCAAAATCCCAAAAACTGACCCCAAAATCCCAATAAATGACCCCAAAATCCCAATAAATGACCCCAAAATCCCAATAATTGAACCCAAAATCCCTGTACAGACCCTGAAATCCCAATAAATGACCCCAAAAACCCCAAAATCCCAACAATTGACCCCAAAATCCCTGTACAGACCCCAAAATCCCAATAAATGACCCCAAAATCCCTGTACAGACCCCAAAAAACCCCAAAATCCCAATAACTGACCCCAAATCCCAATAATTGAACCCAAAAACCCCAAAATCCCAATTAATGACCCCAAAATCCCTGTACAGACCCCAAAAAACCCCCAAATCCCAATAATTGACCCCAAAATCCCAATAAATGACCCCAAAACCCCCAAAATCCCAACAATTGACCCCAAAATCCCCAAATCCCAATCCCGGAGGATTCATCAAGGCCCCGCCCTACTTGGAGCCCCAAAATCCTAAGAAATGACCCCAAAATTTTGATTGACAGCCCCCAAAAAACCCCAAAATCCCCCCCCAAGTTCCTTTTTTGGGAGTTGATCCCTAATTTAAATAAATTTGCATAAAACCTTTTTTGGTCATTGGGTATCGGGGGAGGGGAGGGTCCCCAAATTTGGGATTTTTCCACCCAAAAATTCCATTTTTTCCTCTCAGATTTTCCCCTTTCCCCCTGAATTTCCCATTTTCTACCCCAAAATTCCCAATTTTTCCCTCAAATTCCCCAAAATTTTCCATTTTCCCCCCAAAATTTTTCATTTTTCCCCCCCAAAAATTTTCCTTTTTTCTCCCAAAATTCCCTTTTTTCCCCCCAAATTCCCACCAAATTTTTCCCCCATTTTTTTCCCTCAATTTTTTCCCAAATTCCCAAAAAATTTCCCCATTTTTTCCCCCCTGAATTTTCCCCCAAATTTTTCCCCAAATTTTTCATTTTTCCCCAAAAATTTTCCAATTTTTTTCCCCAAATTCCCTTTTCCCCCAAATTTTCCCATTTTCCCCAAATTTTCCCCCAGATTTTCCCCCAAATTTTCCCATTTTCTCCCCAAATTTTCCATTTTTACCCAAATTTTCCAACAAAATTTTCCGATTTTTCCCCAAATTCCCTTTTCCCCCAAAATTTTCCCATTTTCCCCCAAATTTTCACCCAAATTTTCACCCAAATTTTCACCCAAATTTTCTCAATTTCCCCCAAATTTCCCCCAGATTTTCCCCCAAATTTTCCCATTTTCCCCCCAAATTTTCTCCCTTCTCCCCCTGGCGGCCAAACCCGGTACTTCCCCCTTAAGCCACGCCCCTTTAAGCCATGCCCACTTTAAGCCACGCCCACTTTAAGCCACGCCCCTTCAGCCCTGCGCGCGCCGGTGGGCGTGGCCACGCATGCAAATATAGGACGCCGGTGGGCGTGGCCCCGCATGCAAATTATGCCCCGCGCGCTCCGGTGGGCGTGGCCACGCATGCAAATCTCGGACGCCGGTGGGCGTGGCCCCGCACGCCAAGCCCCGCCCCCCCGCGCGTTCCGGTGGGCGTGGCCTCGCTCCCGGCGCGGCCCCGCCCCTCCCCCCGCTCTCCGCCCGCTCCGGGGACGCCGCGACCCCTGCGGGCCCCTCCCCCCCCCCCATTTCGGGGGTCCCCCCGGCCCCTCCCCCCCCCCCCAATGCAGGTCTCGATCGCGTGCACCGAACAGAGCCTGCGCGGGCCCGGCCCGGGGGGGGGGAGGGGCGGCCGGGGCCGGGGGGAGGGGCGCGGCGGGAGGGGGGGGGAGGGGGGGGGAGGGGGAGGGGGGAGGGGGGGAGGGGAGGGGGCGCCCCGCAGAAATCCGGGGGGGGAGGGGGGAGGGGAGGCCCCGCGGGGGTCGGGGGGGGTGGGGGAGGGGCGGCGGCCGCCAAAAGGGACCCCCCAGGAGCGACCCCCGGGCCCGGCATGAAATACCGGTATGGGGGAGGGGCGGGGGGAGGGGCCGCGGGGCGGGGGGGGGGGCGGGGGGGGGAGGGGTCGGGTCCCTTTTGGGGGTCCCGGGTTTAATTGGGGGAGGGGTCGGGTCCCTTTTAGGGGTCCCCGGGTTCAATTGGGGGAGGGGTCGGGCCCCTTTTGGGGGTCCCGGGTTTAATTGGGGGTCCCCGGGTTTAATTGGGGGAGGGGTCGGGTCCCTTTTGGGGGTCCCGGGTTCAATTGGGGGAGGGGTCGGGTCCCTTTTGGGGGTCCCCGGCTTTAATTGGGGGTCCCGGGTTCAATTGGGTGGGGGTCGGGTTCCCTTTTGGGGGTCTCTGGGCCCCACTTTGGGGTCCCCGGGTTTAACTGGGGGGGGGGTCCCGAGTCTATTCTGGGGGTCCCGGGTTTATTTTGGGAGGGGTCGGGTCCCTTTTGGGGGTCCCGGGTTTAATTGGGGGAGGGGTCGGGTCCCTTTTGGGGGTCCCGGGTTTAATTGGGGGAGGGGTCGGGTCCCTTTTGGGGGTCCCGACTTTAATTGGGGGAGGGGTCGGGTCCCTTTTGGGGATCCCGGGTTTAATTGGGGGTCCCGGGTTTAATTGTGGGGGGGGTCGGGCCCCTTTTGGGGGTCCCGGGTTTAATTGGGGGAGGGGTCGGGTCCTTTTTGGGGGTCCCGGGTTTAATTGGGGGAGGGGTCGGGCCCCTTTTGGGGGTCCTGGGTTTAATTGGGGGAGGGGTCGGGTCCTTTTTGGGGGTCCCGGGTTTAATTGGGGGAGGGGTCGGGTCCCTTTTGGGGGTCCCCGGCTTTAATTGGGGGTCCCGGGTTTAATTGGGGGGGGGTCCGGTCCCTTTTAGGGGTCCCTGGGTTTTATTGGGGGGGGTCCCTGGGTTCATTTTGGGGTCCCCGGGTTTATTGGGGAGGGGTCCCGGGCCCCATTTTGGGGGTCCCGGGTTTATTTTGGGGGGTCCCGAGTCCCTTTTGGGGGTCCCTGGGATTATTGGGGGGGGTCCCGAGTCCCTTTTGGGGGTTCCGGGTTTCTTTGGGGTCCCGAGTCCCTTTTGGGGGTCCCTGGGCCCCATTTTGGGTTTATTTTGGGGGTCCCGAGTCCCTTTTGGGGGTTCCGGGTTTCTTTGGGGTCCCTGAGTTTATTTGGGTGGGGGTCGGGTCCCTTTTAGGGGGTCCTGGTTTATTTTGGGGGTCCCGAGTTCATTTTTAGGGGTCCCGAGTCCCATTCTGGGGGTCCCTGGGTTTATTTTGGGGTCCCTGGGTTTATTTGGGGGGGGGTCCCGAGTCCCTTTTGGGGGCTCTCGGGTCCCTTTTTGGGGTCCCGGGTTTATTTTGGGGGGTCCCCGAGCCCCTTTTGGGGGTCCCGAGTCCCTTTAGGGGTCCCCGGATTTATTTGGGTGGGGGTCGGGTCCTTTTTGGGGGTCCCGGGTTAATTTTGGGGGGTCTCAAGTCCCATTTTGGGGTCCCCGGGCCCCATTTTGGGGGTCCCGGGTTTATTTTGGGGGTCCCGAGTTCATTTTTAGGGGTCCCGAGTCCCATTTTGGGGTCCCCGGGTTTATTTTGGGGGTCCATGGGTTTAATTGGGTGGGGGTCGGGTCCCTTTTAGGGGGTCCCGGGTTAATTTTGGGGGGTCCCGAGTCCATTTTGGGGTCCCCGGGTTTATTTTGGGGGTCCCGAGTTCATTTTTAGGGGTCCCGAGTCCCATTCTGGGGGTCCCTGGGTTTATTTTGGGGTCCCTGGGTTTATTTGGGTGGGGGTCGGGTCCCTTTTGGGGGTCCCCGAGTTTATTTTGGGGGGGTCCCGAGTCCCTTTTGGGGGTCCCCGGATTTATTTGGGTGGGGGTCAGGTCCCTTTTGGGGGTCCCGGGTTTATTTGGGGGTCCCTGGGATTATTGGGGGGGGTCCCGAGTCCCTTTTGGGGGTCCCGGGTTAATTTGGGGGGGTCCCGGGTTTATTTTGGGGGGGGGGTCGGGTCCCATTTTGGGGGTCCCTGGGTTCATTTTGGGGTCCCCGGGCCCCATTTTGGGGGTCTCAGGTTTATTTTGGGGGGGTCCCGGGTTTATTTTGGGGGGTCTCGATTCCCTTTTGTGAGTCTGAGTCCCATTTTGGGGGTCCCGGGTTTATTTTGGGGGGGTCCCGGGTTAATTTTGGGGTCCCCGGGTTTATTTTGGGGTCCCCGGGTTCATTTGGGGGGGGTCGGGTCCCTTTTGGGGTGACCCCTCCCCATTTTGTGCCCCCCCAGGACCCTCGGGCGCTCGGGGCTGCGCGTGTCCTGCCTGGGGCTGGGTGAGGAGCGGGAATTGGGGAATTTGGGGAATTTTGGGGGGAATTCGGGAATTTTGGGGGGAATTTGGGAATTTCGGGGAGAATTTGGGGATTTTTGGGGGATTTTTAGGGGGAATTTTGGGATTCTTGGGGGGAATTTTGGGATTCTTGGGGGGAATTTGGGGATTTTTGGGGGATTTTGAGAATTTTGGGAGGAATTTTTAGGGGGAATTTTGGGATTTTAGGGGGAATTTTGGGATTTTTGGGGAAAATTTTGGGATTTTAGGGGGAATTTTGGGATTTTGGGGGGGAATTTTGGGATTTTAGGGAGAATTTTGGGGATTTTTTGGGGGAATTTTGGGATTTTTCAGGGGATTTTGAGAATTTTGGGAGGAATTTTTAGGGGGAATTTTGGGATTTTAGGGGGAATTTTGGGGATTTTTTGGGGGAATTTTGGGATTTTTTGGGGGAATTTTGGGATTTTTCGGGGGAATTTGGGGAATTTTGGGGGGAAATTTGGGATTTTAGGGGGAATTTTGGGATTTTGGGGGGATTTTGAGAATTTTGGGAGGAATTTTTAGGGGGAATTTTGGGATTTTCGGGGGAATTTTGGGAATTTTGGGGGGAATTCGGGAATTTTGGGGAGAATTTGGGGATTTTTAGGGGGAATTTGGGGAATTTAGGGGGGAATTCGGGAATTTTGGGGAGAATTTGGGGATTTTTGGGGGGAATTTTGGGATTTTAGGGGGAATTTTGGGGATTTTTCGGGGGAATTTTGGGATTTTGGGGGGATTTTGAGAATTTTGGGAGGAATTTTTTGGGGGAATTTTGGAATTCTTGGGGGGAATTTGGGGAATTTTGGGGAGGATTTGGGGATTGGGGGAATTTTGGGGGAATTTTGGGGGAATTTTGGGATTTGGGGAGAAATTTCAGGAATTTTAGGGGGAATTCAGAGAATTTTGGGGGAATTAACGAATTTTGGGGAGGATTTGGGGATTTGGGGAATTTTGGGGGGAATTTGGGGAATTTTGGGGAGAATTTTGGGATTTGGGGGGAATTTGGGGATTTTGGGGGGAATTTTGGGGAGAATTTGGGGATTTTGGGGGGATTTTTAAGGGGAATTTTGGGATTCTTGGGGGGAATTTTGGGATTTTGAGGGGGAATTTGGGGATTTGGGAAATTTGAGGATTTTTTGGGGGAATTTGGGGAATTTTGGGGGGTTTTGGGGTGGATTTTGGGGTATTGGGGGAATTCCTGGGGAGATTTTTGGGGATTTTTGGGGGGGATTTGGGGAATTTGGGGGGGAATTGGGGAATTTGGGGGAAAATTTGGGGGACTTTGGGAATTCTGGGGGGAATTTGGGAATTTTCCGGGGATTTTGGGGGGTTTGGGGGCGGATTTTGGGGTACTGGAATTCCCAGGGGGGAATTTTGGGGATTTCAGGAGGTTTTGGGGAGGATTTGGGGGATTTTGGAGGGATTGAGGTGGATTTGGGGGAGATTTGGGGGATTTTTGGGAGGATTTGGGGGAGATTTTGGGCAGCTTTGGGTGGAATTCAGAGGATTTCCGGGAATTTTGTGGATTTGGCGGAATTTTGGGGAGATTTAAGGGGGATTTGGGGAGATTTCGGGAGGATTTGGGGGATTTTGGGAGGGTTTGAGGGATTTAGGGGGAATTTCAGGGGGATTTGGGGAGGATTTTGGGATAATTTGGAGATTTTTAGGAGCTTTGGGGAGGATTTCAGGAGATTTTGGGGATTTTGGGAACATTTTGGGGCAATTTCTGAGGATTTGGGGGAATTTTGGGGGATTTGGGGGCGTTGGGGAAGATTTAGGGTGAATTTAGGGGGATTTTGGGGTGATTTGGGGGGATTTTGGGGTCCCTGAGTGCTTTTTGGGCTGAAATTTGGGGTTTTTGGGGCTCCCTTTCTCTTCATCCCCAATTTCCCCCCCCAGGTGCCCGCGGGACCTTCGGGGCCGGGACCTCCGAGGAGGTGAGACCCCCCCCCAAAATTTCAGCGTCCCCCCCCCTTTTTTTTTGGGGGGTCCCTTCAATTTTTGGGGTCCCCCCCTTATTTTTATTAATTTTTCCTTTTTTTTTGGGTATTTCCCACCCGTTTTTTGCTGTTTTTTTCGCTTTTTTTGGAGTTTTCCCCCATTTTTGGGACTCCTCTTTTTTGGGGGTGCCCCCCCCGGATTTGGGGGTCCCTCCCTGACTCCCCCTCCCCAAATTTTGGGTTTCCCAGGAGGCTGAGCAGGTGCTGAGCGCCGCCTACGAATTGGGGGTGACGCTTTTCGACGCGGCCGAAGCCTCGGCCAGGTACGGGGGGGGGGACCCCAAAATCCTCCCTGGACCCCCAAAAACCTCCCCAGACCCCAAAAATTCCCCCCAAAAAAATCCCCACCCAAAAAAACCCAAAAATTTCCAATTTTGGCTTCAAAATCACTTAAAAAATCCAATATTCACCCCCTAAAAACGCAGCTCTGACCCCAAAAATCCCCCAAATTCCCTCAAAAATCCCCCAAATTCCCCCAAATTCCCCCAAAAATTTTCCCCCCCAAAAAGACCCAGACACCAAAAAGGTTAAAAATCCAAATCCTGAGTCCAAAAATGTTCCAAAAATCTAAAAATTGCCCCCAAAAAAGCCCCGATTTCAACTGCCAGACCCCAAAAAATCCTAAAAAAATCAATCCTGATTTCAAAAATCCCAAAAAAACCCTAAAATCCCCCCCAAAATTACCAAAAACCCCCAAAATCACCAAAAAATCCCCCCAAAATTACCAAAAACCCCCCAAAAATCACCAAAAATTCCCCCAAAATTACCAAAAACCCCCAAAAATCACCAAAAATTTCCCCAAAATTACCAAAAAACCCAAAAAATCACCAAAAATTCCCCCAAAATTGCCAAAAACCCCAAAAATCACTGAAAATCCCCCCAAAATTTCCAAAAAACCCAAAAAATCACCAAAAATTCCCCCAAAATTGCCAAAAACCCCAAAAATCACCGAAAATCCCCAAAAATCACCAAAAACCCCCCCAAATCACCAAAAATCCCCAAAAATCACCAAAAATCCCCAAAAATCACCAAAAATCCCCCAAAATCACCAAAAACCCCTAAAATCCCCAAAAATCCCCAAAAATCACCAAAAATCACCAAAAATCACCAAAAATCCCCCCAAAATTACCAAACCCCCCCCAAATCACCAAAAATCCCCCCCAAAATCCCCTAAAATCACCAAAAATCACCAAAAATCCCCCCAAAATTACCAAAACCCCCCAAATCACCAAAAATCCCCTCAAAATCCCCTAAAATCACCAAAAATCACCAAAACTCACCAAAAAATCCCCCCAAAATCACCAAAAACCCCCCAAAATCAGCAAAAATCACCAAAAATTACCAAAAACCCCAAAAATCACCAAAAATTCCCCCAAAATTTCCAAAAACCCCAAAAAATCACCAAAAGTCGCCAAAAATCCCCCCAAAATTACCAAAAACCCCCCCGAAATCACCAAAAACCCCCAAAATCACCAAAACCCCCTAAAATCACCAAAAACCCCCCAAAATCAGCAAAAATCACCAAAAATCGCCAAAAATCCCCCCAAAATTACCAAAACCCCCCCAAATCACCAAAAATCACCCCAAAATCCCCTAAAATCACCAAAAATCACCAAAACTCACCAAAAAATCCCCCCAAAATCACCAAAAACCCCCCAAAATCAGCAAAAATCACCAAAAATTACCAAAAACCCCAAAAATCACCGAAAATTCCCCCAAAATTACCAAAAACCCCCCAAAATCAGCAAAAATCACCAAAAATCCCCCCAAAATTACCAAAAACCCCCAAAATCACCAAAAATCCACCCTAAATTACAAAAAACCCCCAAAATCACCAAAAATCCACCCTAAATTACAAAAAAACCCCAAAATCACCAAAAATTGCCCCCAAAATTACCAAAAACCCCCAAAATCACCAAAAACGCTCCCTAAATTACCAAAAACCCCCCAAAATCCCCAAAAATCCTCCCCAAAATTTCCAAAAATCCCCAAAAATCTCCCCCAAAAAATCACCAAAAAAAAAAAACCCCAAAAAGTCACAAAAATCAGCCCAAAATCACCCAAAAAAAACCCCAAAAATCACCGAAACTCCTCCAAAATCACAAAAATCCCCAATCCCGGCCCCAAAATCTCCCCCCAAAAAATATCCCGACCCGAAAATCCCCCAAAAAACAAAATTCCCACCCAAAAAAACCCAAAATCTCTGAAATTTGCCCCAAATTCCCTCAGGGTGGAGAAGATGCTCGGGAGGATCCTGAGGAGCAAAGGATGGAGGTGGGGGAGGGGCGGGAGGGGATTTTGGGGGGATTTTGGGGGATTTTGGGGTTCCTGGGGAGATTTTGGGGGATTTTGGGGGATTTTGGGGTCCCTGGGTGGGATTTTGGGGGGATTTTGGGGTGGTTTTGGAGGATTTTGGGATCCTGGGAGGATTTTTGGGGTTCCCAGGTGGAATTTTGGGGTGATTTTGGTGGATTTTGGGGTCCCTGGGTGGGATTTTGGTGGATTTTGGGATCCTGGGGGGGAATTTGGGGGTCTTGGGGTGGATTTTGGGGTGGTTTGAGGAGATTTTGGGGTCCCTGGGTGAAATTTTGGGATCCTGGGGGGGAATTCTGGAGTCCCAGGGAGATTTTGGGGTGGATTTTGTGGTTCCTGGGGAGATTTTGGGGTTCCCAGGTGGAATTTTGGGGTGATTTTGGTGGATTTTGGGGTCCCTGGGTGGGATTTTGGTGGATTTTGGGATCCTGGGGGGGAATTCTGGAGTCCTAGGAAGATTTTGGGGTGGTTTTGGAGGATTTTGTGGATCCTGGAGAGATTTTGGGGTTCCTGGCTGGAATTTTGGGGTTCTCAAGTGGAATTTTGGGTTGGTTTTGGTGGATTTTGGGATCCTGGGGGGGAATTTGGGGGTCTTGGGGTGGATTTTGGGGTGGTTTGAGGAGATTTTGGGGTCCCTGGGTGAAATTTTGGGATCCTGGGGGGGAATTTTGGAGTCCCAGGAAGATTTTGTGGTGGATTTTGGGGTGATTTTGGTGGATTTTGGGGTCCCTGGGTGGGATTTTGGGGTGGTTTTGGAGGATTTCGTGGTTCCTGGGGGGATTTTGGGGTTCCTGGCTGGAATTTTGGGGTTCCCAGGTGGAATTTTGGGGTGATTTTGGTGGATTTGGGGGTCCCCGGGTGAGATTTTGGTGGATTTTGGGGTCCCTGGGTGGGATTTTGGGGGATTTTGGGATCCTGGGAGGGAATTTGGGGGTCTTGGGGTGGATTTTGGGGTGGTTTTGGAGGATTTTGGGATCCTGGGGAGATTTTGGGGCTCCTGGCTGGAATTTTGGGGTTCCCAGGTGGAATTTTGGGGTGATTTTGGTGGATTTTGGGGTCCCTGGGTGAGATTTTGGTGGATTTTGGGATCCTGGGGGGGAATTTGGGGGTCTTGGGGTGGATTTTGGGGTGGTTTGAGGAGATTTTGGGGTCCCTGGGTGAAATTTTGGGATCCTGGGGGGGAATTTTGGAGTCCCAGGGAGATTTTGGGGTGGATTTTGGGGTGATTTTGGTGGATTTTGGGGTCCCTGGGTGGGATTTTGGTGGATTTTGGGGTCCCTGGGTGGGATTTTGGGGGGATTTTGGGGTGGTTTTGGAGGATTTCCTGGTTCCTGAGGGGATTTTGGGGTTCCTGGCTGCAAATTTGGGGTCCCCAGGTGGAATTTTGGGGGATTTTGGTGAATTTTGGGGTCCCTGGGTGAGATTTTGGGGGATTTTGGTGGATTTTGGGATCCTGGGGGGGAATTCTGGAGTCCCAGGGAGATTTTGGGGTGGTTTTGGAGGATTTTGGGATCCTGGGGAGATTTTGGGGTGGATTTTGGGGTGGTTTTGGTGAATTTTTGGCTTCCTGAGGAGATTTTGGGGTTCCTGGCTGGAATTTTGGGGTTCTCAAGTGGAATTTTGGGTTGGTTTTGGTGGATTTTGGGATCCTGGGGGGGAATTTGGGGGTCTTGGGGTGGATTTTGGGGTGGTTTGAGGAGATTTTGGGGTCCCTGGGTGAAATTTTGGGATCCTGCGGGGGAATTTTGGAGTCCCAGGGAGATTTTGTGGTGGATTTTGGGGTGATTTTGGTGGATTTTGGGGTCCCTGGCTGAGATTTTGGTGAATTTTGGGATCCCTGGGTGGGATTTTGTGGTGGATTTTGGGGTGGTTTTGGAGGATTTTGTGGTTCCTGGGGAGATTTTGGGGTTCCTGGCTGGAATTTTGGGGTTCCCAGGTGGAATTTTGGGGTGGATTTTGGGGTCCCCGGGTGAAATTTTGGGATCCTGGGAGGATTTTTGGGGGTCCTGGGAGGGATTTTGGAGCCTCTGGATGGGAATTTTGGGGTTCCTGGCTGGAATTTTGGGGTGGATTTTGGGGTCCCTGGATGAGATTTTGGGATCCTGGGGAGAATTCTGGAGTTCCAGGGAGATTTTGGGGTGAATTTTGGGGTGGTTTTGGTGGATTTTGGGTGTCCTGGGTGGGATTTTGGGGGGATTTTGGGGTCCCTGGGTGGGATTTTGGTGGATTTTGGGATCCCTGGGTGGGATTTTGGGGTGGATTTTGGGGTGGTTTTGGAGGATTTTGGGATCCTGGGGGGATTTTGGGGTTCCTAGGTGGAATTTTGGGGTTCCCAGGTGGAATTTTGCGGTGATTTTGGTGGATTTGGGGGTCCCTGGGTGAGATTTTGGTGGATTTTGGGGTCCCCGGGTGAAATTTTGGGATCCTGGGGGGGAATTTGGGGGTCTTGGGGTGGATTTTGGGGTGGTTTGAGGAGATTTTGGGGTCCCTGGGTGAAATTTTGGGATCCTGGGGGGGAATTTTGGAGTCCCAGGGAGATTTTGGGGTGGAATTTTGGGGTGGATTTTGGTGGATTTTGGGGTCCCTGGGTGGGATTTTGGGGTGGTTTTGGAGGATTTTGGGATCCTGGGGAGATTTTGGGGTTCCTGGCTGGAATTTTGGGGTTCCCAGGTGGAATTTTGCGGTGATTTTGGTGGATTTGGGGGTCCCCGGGTGAGATTTTGGTGGATTTTTGGGGGTCCTGGGGGGGAATTTGGGGGTCTTGGGGTGGATTTTGGGGTGGATTTTGGGGTGGTTTTGGTGAATTTTTGGCTTCCTGGGGAGATTTTGGGGTTCCTGGCTGGAATTTTGGGGTGATTTTGGTGGATTTTGGGGTCCCCGGGTGAAATTTTGGGATCCTGGGGAGATTTTGGGGTTCCTGGCTGGAATTTCGGGGTTCCCAGGTGGAATTTTGGGGTGGATTTTGGGGTCCCCGGGTGAAATTTTGGGATCCTGGGAGGATTTTTGGGGGTCCTGGGAGGGATTTTGGAGCCTCTGGATGGGAATTTTGGGGTTCCTGGCTGGAATTTTGGGGTGGATTTTGGTGGATTTTGGGGTCCCTGGGTGAAATTTTGGGGTCCTGGGAGGGAATTCTGGAGTCCCAGGGAGATTTTGGGGTGGATTTTGGGGTGGTTTTGGAGGATTTTGTGGTTCCTGGGGAGATTTTGGCGTCCTCAGGTGGAATTTTGGGGTTCCCAGGTGGAATTTTGGGGGGATTTTGGGGGATTTTGGGATCCTGGGTGGGATTTTGGGGTGGTTTTGGAAGATTTTGTGGTTCCTGGGGGGATTTTGGGGTTCCTGGCTGGAATTTTGGGGTTCCCAGGTGGAATTTTGGGGTGATTTTGGTGGATTTTGGGGTCCCTGGGTGAAATTTTGGGATCCTGGGGAGAATTCTGGAGTCCCAGGGAGATTTTGGGGGGGATTTTGTGGTTCCTGGGGAGATTTTGGGGTTCCCAGGTGGAATTTTGGGGTGATTTTGGTGAATTTTGGGGTCCCTGGATGAGATTTTGGTGGATTTTGGCATCCTGGGAGGAATTTGGGGGTCTTGGGGTGGATTTTGGGGTGGATTTTGGGGTGGTTTGGGGAGATTTTGGGGTCCCTGGGTGAAATTTTGGGATCCTGGGAGGATTTTTGGGGGTCCTGGGAGGGATTTTGGAGCCTCTGGATGGGAATTTTGGGGTTCCTGGCTGGAATTTTGGGGTGGATTTTGGGGTCCCTGGATGTGATTTTGGGATCCTGGGGAGAATTCTGGAGTTCCAGGGAGATTTTGGGGGGATTTTGGGGGATTTTGGGGTCCCTGGGTGAGATTTTGGGGGGATTTTGGGGGATTTTGGGGTCCCTGGGTGGGATTTTGGGGGGATTTTGGGGTGGTTTTGGAGGATTTCGTGGTTCCTGGGGGGATTTTGGGGTTCCTGGCTGCAAATTTGGGGTTCCCAGGTGGAATTTTGGGGTGGATTTTGGGGTCCCTGGGTGAAATTTTGGTGGATTTTGGGATCCTGGGAGGATTTTTGGGGGTCCTGGGAGGGATTTTGGAGCCTCTGGATGGGAATTTGGGGGTTCCTGGCTGGAATTTTGGGGTGATTTTGGGGGATTTTGGGGGTCCCTGGGTGGGATTTTGGTGGATTTTGGGGTCCCTGGATGAGATTTTGGGATCCTGGGGAGAATTCTGGAGTCCCAGGGAGATTTTGGGGTGGATTTTGTGGTGGATTTTGGGGTGGTTTTGGAGGATTTTGGGATCCTGGGGAGATTTTGGGGTTCCTGGCTGGAATTTTGGGGTCCCTGGGTGGGATTTTGGGATCCTGGGGGGGAATTTTGGAGTCCCAGGGAGATTTTGGGGTGGATTTTGTGGTTCCTGGGGAGATTTTGGGTGTCCTGGGTGGAATTTTGGGGTGATTTTGGTGAATTTTGGGGTCCCTGGATGAGATTTTGGTGGATTTTGGGATCCTGGGAGGGAATTTGGGGGTCTTGGGGTGGATTTTGGGGTGGTTTTGGAGGATTTTGGGATCCTGGGGAGATTTTGGGGTTCCTGGCTGAAATTTTGGGGTTCCCAGGTGGAATTTTGGGGTGATTTTGGTGGATTTGGGGGTCCCTGGATGAGATTTTGGTGGATTTTGGGATCCTGGGAGGGAATTTGGGGGTCTTGGGGTGGATTTTGGGGTGGTTTTGGAGGATTTTGTGGTTCCTGGGGGGATTTTGAGGTTCCTGTCTGGAATTTTGGGGTTCCTGGCTGGAATTTTGGGGTGATTTTGGTGGATTTTGGGGTGATTTTGGTGGATTTTGGCATTCCTGGGTGGGATTTTGGGATCCTGGAAGGATTTTTGGGGGTCCTGGGTGGAATTCTGGGGTGATTTTGGTGAATTTTGGGGTCCATGGGTGAAATTTTAGTGGATTTTGGGGTGATTTGGGCGGATTTTGGGGTGATTTTGGTGGATTTTGTTGGATTTTGGTGGATTTTGTTGGATTTTGGGGTGATTTTGTTGGATTTTGGGGTGATTTTGGTGGATTTTGGGGTGATTTTAGCGGATTTTGGGTTCCCGCGTGTGTCTGGGGGGGTGGGGATTTGGGGTCGCAGCCCCTCCCCCATCCTCGCCCCTCCCCCCCCAGGCGCTCCAGTTACGTCATCACCACGCGCGTCCACTGGGGGGCGCCGTGAGTACCCACAATGCACCGCGGGGGGGGAAATTTGGGGTCATTTTTGGGGATTTTGGGCTCCTTTCCGGGCCCTTCTGATCATTTTGGGGGCACTTTTGGGACATTTCGGGGTGAATTTGGGGTTTGGGGGGGGAATTTTGACATTTGAGGGTTTTTTTCCAGAGGTTTCTTTTTGGGAAGGAGGAAATTTGGGGTTTTTTGGGGTGGTCTTGGGGGGATTTTGAGGTTCCTGAGATAAACTTTGGACTTTCGGGGTGGATTTTGGGTGGAATTTTGGGTATTTTTGGGTCTCGGCGCGGATTTGCCGTCTTTGGGAGGAATTCTGGTTTTTGGGGTGAATTTTGGTGTCTCCGGGTGGATTTTGAGGTGTTTTGGGGTGGATTTGGGGATTTTTTTGGGGATTAATTTTAATTTTCGAGAGCGAATTTGAGAATTTTGGGTGAATTTCGGTGCCTTTGGGTGAATTTGGGGTTTTTTTGGGGTAAATTTGGGCTTTTTTTGCCTCCCCAGACCCGACCGGGGCCTCTCCAGGAAGCACCTGCTGGAAGGTGAGGGGGCGGGGCCTGCGGTGGGCGTGGCCACAGAGGGGGCGTGGCCACAGAGGGGGCGTGGCCACCCCTACACGCTCTATGCCCTTATATGGGCAAAGCTGTGGGCGTGGCTCAACCCTGACCACGCCCCCATAGCCCCCAGGCTTTTGTGGGCGTGGCTTCATCTTGGCCACGCCCCCTGTGGGTTATCAGGGTTGTGGGCGTGGCTTAAATGTGGCCACGCCCCTTTAAATGCTTGGTTGGGTGTGGGGGTGGTTTAATCTTGGCCACGCCCCCTCTGGGGTCTGTGTGGGCGTGGCCTGAGCGTGACCCCGCCCCCCACAGGTCTCCGGGGGTCTCTGCTCCGCCTCCAGCTCGATTACGTCGACGTCGTCTTCGCCGGACCCCGCCCAGGCCCCGCCCACAATGAGGGTGAGGCCACGCCCCTTTCAGACAGGCCACGCCCCTTCAGACAGACCACGCCCCCGGGCCACGCCCCTTTCAGCCAGACCACGCCCCTTCACTCCAGGCCACGCCCCCTTCACTCAGGCCACGCCCCTTCACTCCAGGCCACGCCCCTCTGGGCCACACCCTTTCAGCCAGGCCCCGCCCCTCTGGGCCACACCCTTCCAGCCAGGCCACGCCCCTCTGGGCCACGCCCCTTTCAGCCAGGTCATGCCCCTACACTCCGGGCCACGCCCCTTTCAGCCGGGCCACGCCCCTTCACTCCAGGCCACGCCCCTTTCAGCTGGGCCCCGCCCCTTCACTCCAGACCACGCCCCTTTCGGCCAGGCCACGCCCCTTCACTACAGGCCACGCCCCTTCAGCCAGGCCACGCCCCCTCTGGGCCACGCCTCAATTTGGCCACGCCCACCACGGTGACGTCATCCCACTCCTGCCACACCCGTCATTGGCCACGCCCCTCCTGGCCAGGCCACGCCCTTTAATTTGGGAGGACACGCCCCCTTTTACAGGCCACGCCCACACCTCCATTGGCCACGCCCACACCCAGCCCCTCCTGGCACTAATGGCTGTGGTCACGCCCCCTCTGTGGCCACGCCCCCTTTGTGGCCACGCCCCCCTTTGTGGCCACGCCCCTCACGTGTTCCCCCCTCCCCCAGGAATGGACCCGACCCTGCGGCTGCTGCGGCTGGAAGGTACCAAGGGGGAAATGGGGGACACCATGGGGACCCCTCAGGGATCCCAAATCATCCTGAAATGTCCCCAGAATGCCCCAAAACTGCCCAAATCCACCCAAAACTGCCCAAATCTGCCCAAAACTGCCCCAAATCCACAAAAAACTGCCCCAAATCCGCCCAAAACTGCCCCAAATCCACACAAAACTGCCCCAAATCCGCCCAAAACTGCCCCAAATCCGCCCAAAACTGCCCCAAATCCGCCCAAAACTGCCCCAAATCCACACAAAACTGCCCCAAATCCGCCCAAAACTGCCCCAAATCCACACAAAACTGCCCCAAATCCACACAAAACTGCCCCAAATCCGCCCCAAACTGCCCCAAATCCACACAAAACTGCCCCAAATCCACCCAAAACTGCCCCAAATCCACACAAAACTGCCCCAAATCCACCCAAAACTGCCCCAAATCCGCCCAAAACTGCCCCAAATCCACCCAAAACTGCCCCAAATCCGCCCCAAACTGCCCCAAATCCACATCAAACTGCTCCAAATCCACACAAAACTGCCCCAAATCCGCCCAAAACTGCCCCAAATCCGCCCAAAACTGCCCCAAATCCACACAAAACTGCCCCAAATCCAAACAAAACTGCCCCAAATCCACACAAAACTGCCCCAAATCCACCCCAAACTGCCCCAAATCCACCCCAAACTGCCCCAAATCCACCCAAAACTGCCCCAAATCCACCCAAAACTGCCCCAAATCCACACAAAACTGCCCCAAATCCACACAAAACTGCCCCAAATCCACCCAAAACCACCTAAATCCACCCCAAACTGCCCCAAATCCACACAAAACTGCCCCAAATCCACACAAAACTGCCCCAAATCTGCCCAAAACTGCCCCAAATCCGCCCCAAACTGCCCCAAATCCACCCAAAACTGCCCCAAATCCGCCCAAAACTGCCCCAAATCCGCCCAAAACTGCCCCAAATCCGCCCAAAACTGCCCCAAATCCGCCCAAAACTGCCCCAAATCCGCCCAAAACTGCCCCAAATCCACACAAATACACCCCAAACTGCCCCAAATCCACACAAAACTGCCCCAAATCCACACAAAACTGCCCCAAATCCACACAAAACTGCCCCAAATCCGCCCAAAACTGCCCCAAATCCACACAAAACTGCCCCAAATCCACACAAAACTGCCCCAAATCCGCCCAAAACTGCCCCAAATCCACACAAAACTGCCCCAAATCCACACAAAACTGCCCCAAATCCACACAAAACTGCCCCAAATCCCCCCCAAACTGCCCCAAATCCACCCCAAACTGCCCCAAATCCACACAAAACTGCCCCAAATCCACCCCAAACTGCCCCAAATCCACCCAAAACTGCCCCAAATCCACCCCAAACTGCCCCAAATCCACACAAAACTGCTCCAAATCCACCCAAAACTGCCCCAAATCCACCCAAAACTGCTCCAAATCCACCCCAAACTGCCCCAAATCCACACAAAACTGCCCCAAATCCACACAAAACTGCCCCAAATCCACCCCAAACTGCCCCAAATCCACACAAAACTGCCCCAAATCCACCCAAAACTGCTCCAAATCCACCCCAAACTGCCCCAAATCCACACAAAACTGCCCCAAATCCACACAAAACTGCCCCAAATCCACCCCAAACTGCCCCAAATCCACACAAAACTGCCCCAAATCCACCCAAAACTGCCCCAAATCCACCCCAAACTGCCCCAAATCTGCCCAAAACTGCCCCAAATCCACACAAAACTGCCCCAAATCCACACAAAACTGCCCCAAATCCGCCCAAAACTGCCCCAAATCCACCCAAAACTGCCCCAAATCCACCCAAATCCCCCCCAGACGCTTTTAAATCCACCCCAAATCCCCTCAAATGATTTTAAATCCACCCAAAACCGCCTGAAATCATCCCAAAACTCCCCTAAACCTCCCCAAACTGCTCTAAATCCCCATGAAAACCCCCAAAGTCCCAAATTCCTCCCTTGGATCCCCCCCCGAAATCGCCCCAAAATCTCCCCCAGACCCCTCCAAACCCCTCCAGACCCCCCAAAATCCCCCCCAAAACCCCTCCAGACCCCCCCAAACCACTCCAGACCCCCCCAAAATACCCCCCAAACCCTTCCATACCCCCCAAATCCCCCCCAAACCCCTCCAGACTCCCCCAAACCCCTCCAGACCCCCCAAAATCCCCCCCAAAACCCCTCCAGACCCCCCCCAAACCCCTCCAGACCCCCCAAAATCCCCCCCAAACCCCTCCAGACCCCCCCCAAAACCCCTCCAGACCCCCCCAAATCCCCCCCAAACCCCTCCAGACCCCCCCAAATTCCCCCCAAAACCCCTCCAGACCCCCCCAAACCCCTCCAGACCCCCGCAAACCACTCCAGACCCCCCCAAAATACCCCCCAAACCCTTCCATACCCCCCAAATCCCCCCCAAACCCCTCCAGACTCCCCCAAACCCCTCCAGACCCCCCAAAATCCCACCCAAAGCCTTCCAGACCCCCCAAAATCCCCCCCAAAACCCGTCCAGACCCCCCCAAACCCCTCCAGACCCCCCCAAATCCCCCCCAAACCCCCCCGGCATTAACGTGGTCCCTCCCCCCCCCCCCCTTTCCGGCAGAGTTGGTTCGTGCCATGAGTGACGTCATCGAGCAGGGCCTGGCGCTCTATTGGGGCACGGCCGGGGGCGCCCCCGGTGACGTCATGGTGGGCGGGGACAGCGGGAAAGGGGGCGGGGTTTACCTGTGACATCATGGGGGAATGGGGTGATGATGTCATGGTGGGCGGGGACAGATGAAAGGGGGCGGGGTTTACCTGTGATGTCATGGGGGTGGGTGATGATGTCATGGTGGGCGGGGACAGATGAAAGGGGGCGGGGTTTACCCGTGATGTAATGGGGGTGGGTGATGACGTCATGGTGGGCGGGGACAGCGGGAAAGGGGGCGGGGTTTACCTGTGATGTCATGGGGGTGGGTGATGACGTCATGGTGGGCGGGGACAGATGAAAGGGGGCGGGGTTTACTTGTGACGTCATGGGGGCATGGGATGATGACGTCATGGTGGGCGGGGACAGTGGGAAAGGGGGCGGGGTTTACCTGTGATGTCATGGGGGTGGGTGATGACGTCATGGTGGGCGGGGACAGATGAAAGGGGGCGGGGTTTACTTGTGACGTCATGGGGGCATGGGATGATGACGTCATGGTGGGCGGGGACAGATGAAAGGGGGCGGGGTTTACCTGTGATGTCATGTGGGTCGGTGATGACGTCATGGTGGGCGGGGACAGTGGGAAAGGGGGCGGGGTTTACCTGTGACATCATGGGGGTGGGTGATGATGTCATGGTGGGCGGGGACAGCAGGAAAGGGGCGGGGCTTACCTGTGACATCATGGGGAGGGGGGGAATGGGATGGTGACGTCATAGTGGGCGGGGACACAAGGGGGAACACCAGTGACGTCATGGGGGGCGGGGACACGAGGGGGGACACCAGTGACGTCATGGAGGGCGGGGACATGAGGGGGACACCAGTGACGTCATGGGGGGCGGGGACATGAGGGGGGACAAGGCAGGTGAGGAGGAGGAGGGGACGAGGGGACACGGGGGGGTGACACAGGTGGGGTCACACAGGTCAGGTCACACAGGTGTCCCAGGTGAGGTGACGCAGGTGACACACACAGGTGACACAGGTCAGGTGACAAAGGTGAGGTGACACAGGTGTCCCAGGTCAGGTGACACACACAGGTGACACACAGGTGACACAGGTGAGGTGACACAGGTCAGGTGACACAAGTCAGGTGTCCCAGGTGAGGTGACACAGGTGACACACAGGTGTCCCAGGTGACACACACAGGTGACACACAGGTGAGGTCACACAGGTGTCCCAGGTGTCCCAGGTGAGGTGACACAGGTCAGGTGACACAGGTGAGGTGACACAGGTGAGGTCACACAGGTCAGGTGACACAGGTCAGGTGACACACAGGTGACACAGGTGACACACACAGGTGAGGTGTCCCAGGTGTCCCAGGTGAGGTGACACACAGGTGACACACAGGTGAGGTGACACAGGTGAGGTGACACAGGTCAGGTGACACACAGGTGACACAGGTCAGGTGACACGCAGGTGACACACAGGTGACACACAGGTGACACACAGGTGACACACAGGTGAGGTGACACAGGTCAGGTGACACACAGGTGACACACAGGTGACACACACAGGTGACACACAGGTGACACACAGGTGAGGTGTCCCAGGTCAGGTGACACACAGGTGACACACACAGGTGACACACAGGTGAGGTGACACAGGTGAGGTGTCCCAGGTGTCCCAGGTGAGGTGACACAGGTGAGGTGACACACACAGGTGTCCCAGGTGTCCCAGGTGAGGTGACACACAGGTGACACAGGTGACACACAGGTGAGGTCACACAGGTGACACAGGTGACACAGGTCAGGTGACACACAGGTGAGGTGTCCCAGGTGAGGTGACACAGGTGACACACAGGTGACACACAGGTGACACACAGGTGAGGTGACACAGGTGAGGTTCCCAGGGGTCCCAGGTGAGGTGACACACAGGTGACACAGGTCAGGTGACACAGGTCAGGTGACACAGGTCAGGTGACACACAGGTGACACACAGGTGAGGTGTCCCAGGTGAGGTGTCCCAGGTGTCCCAGGTGAGGTGACACAGGTGAGGTGACACAGGTGAGGTGTCCCAGGTGTCCCAGGTGAGGTGACACAGGTGAGGTGTCCCAGGTGAGGTGTCCCAGGTGTCCCAGGTGAGGTGACACACAGGTGACACAGGTCAGGTGACACACAGGTGTCCCAGGTGAGGTGACACAGGTCAGGTGACACAGGTGAGGTGACACACAGGTGAGGTGTCCCAGGTGTCCCAGGTGAGGTGACAGCGCTGTCCCCACCCCAGGACACTTTCGCCGTTGCCCGCCAGCTCAACCTGGTGGCCCCCGTGTGCCAGTGGGCGGAGCTTCCGCCGGAGCCCCGCCTCTTCCGCCACCTCGGTAGGGGCGGGGCCACGGCAGGGGGCGGGGCTTAAAAGGGCGTGGTCGGGGGCGTGATCAATGGGCGTGGCCACGGAAAGGGGCGTGGCCGGGAGGGTGTGGCCGATTGAAGGGGTAGGGCCACCGGGGAGGGCGTGGCCGATTGAAGGGGTGGGGCCACAGGGAGGGCGTGGCCGATTTAAAAGGGGTGGAGCCAATGGCTGGGGTGGGGCTGGGGGCGTGGCCAAAGAGGGGTAATGGGGGCGTGGCTAACGGCTGGGGGCGTGGCCTGTGGAGAAAGGGGCGGGGCTAAGGGGGTTTGGGGCGGGGCTAAGGGGGTTCAGGGGCGGGGCTAAGGGGGTTTGGGGTGGGGCTAAGGGGGTTTGGGGCGGGGCTAAGGGGGTTTGGGGCGGGGCTAAGGGGGTTCAGGGTGGGGCTAAGGGGGTTTGGGGTGGGTCTAAGGGGGTTTGGGGCGGGGCTAAGGGGGTTTGGGGCGGGGCTAAGGGGGTTTGGGGTGGGGCCAATGGGGTTCAGGGCGTGGCTATGGGGGTTTGGGTGGGGCTAAGGGGGTTCAGGGCGGGACTAAGGGGGTTTGGGGTGGGGCTAAGGGGGTTTGGGGTGGGGCTAAGGGGGTTCAGGGTGGGGCTAAGGGGGTTCAGGGTGGGGCTAAGGGGGTTTGGGGCGGGGCTAAGGGGTTTGGGGCAGGGCTAAGGGGGTTTGGGGCGGGGCTAAGGGGGTTCAGGGTGGGGCTAAGGTGGTTTGGGGTGGGGCTAAGGGGGTTTGGGGCAGGGTTAAGAGGGTTTGGGGTGTGGCCAATGGGTTTGGGGCGGGGTCAGGGGTGATTTGGGGGGTCTGGGCGGGGTCAGGGGGTCCCAGGTCACCCCCCCCCCGATGTCCCCAGGCCTGGGCGCTGTCACCTGGTCCCCGCTGGCCCCTGGGCCCCCCCTGGATGAGGAGACCCCCGGAAACGCCCCGGCCAAGGTAGCCCCGGTCACCCGGGGGTCCCCAAATGTCCCCAAATGTCCCCAAATGTCCCCAAATGTCCCCAAATGTCCCCAACCCCCCCCATGTCCCCGCTGTGTCCCCAGGGCCGGCCCCGCTGCCCGGTGGCTCCGGGGGAGCTGCAGCCGCTGGCCCAGAGGTTGGGGTGCTCCGAGAGACAGCTGGGGATCGGTGAGGGGACACCGGGGGTGGCACTGGGGACACCTCTGGGGACACCGGGGATGGCACTGGGGACACCTCTGGGGACACTGGGGATGGCACTGGGGACACCGGGGACACTGGGGATGGCACCACTGGGGACACTGGGGATGGCACCACTGGGGACACGGGGGATGGCACTGGGGACACCACTGGGGACACTGGGGACACCGGGGATGGCACCACTGGGGACACCGGGGGTGGCACTGGGGACACCGGGGACAATGGGGACACCGGGGACGGCACTGGGGACACTGGGGATGGCACTGGGGACACTGGGGACATCACTGGGGACATCACTGGGGACGGCACTGTGGACACTGGGGACACTGGGGGTGACACTGAGGTGACACTGATGGGGTGGGTGACACTCAGGGTGACACAGAGGTGACAGGAGGTGACACTGATGGGGTGGGTGACACAGAGGTGACACTCAGGGTGACACAGAGGTGACACAGAGGTGACACATTATCCGTGTCCCTGTCCCCAGCCTGGTCCCTGCGGCTCGAGGGCGTTCAGGGGTGACACTGGGGTGACACCGATGGGGTGGGTGACACAGGGGTGACACAGGGGTGACACAGGGGTGACAGGAGGTGACACTGATGGGGTGGGTGACACTGGGGTGACACAGGTGACACCCTGTCCCTGTCCCTGTCCCCAGCCTGGTCCCTGCGGCTCGAGGGTGTTCAGGGGTGACACCAATGGGGTGGGTGACACTGGGGTGACACAGGGGTGACACAGGGGTGACACTCAGGGTGACACAGGGGTGGCACTCAGGGTGACACAGAGGTGACACTGATGGGGTGGGTGACACAGGGGTGACACAGGGGTGACACAGAGGTGACATTAAGGTGACACAGAGGTGACACACTGTCCCTGTCCCTGTCCCCAGCCTGGTCCCTGCGGCTCGAGGGCGTTCAGGGGTGACACAGAGGTGGCACTGATGGGGTGGGTGACACTGGGGTGACACAGAGGTGACATTAAGGTGACACTGATGGGGTGGGTGACATTAAGGTGACACAGGTGACACACTGTCCCTGTCCCTGTCCCCAGCCTGGTCCCTGCGGCTCGAGGGCGTTCAGGGGTGGCACTGATGGGGTGGGTGACACTCAGGGTGACACAGAGGTGACAGGAGGTGACACCGATGGGGTGGGTGACACAGGGGTGACACAGGGGTGACACAGAGGTGACAGGAGGTGACACTGATGGGGTGGGTGACACAGGGGTGACACAGAGGTGACACAGAGGTGACACTCAGGGTGACACAGGGGTGACACATTGTCCCTGTCCCTGTCCCCAGCCTGGTCCCTGCGGCTCGAGGGCGTTCAGGGGTGACACTGGGGTGACACTGATGGGGTGGGTGACACTCAGGGTGACACAGGGGTGACACTGATGGGGTGGGTGACATTAAGGTGACACAGGTGACACACTGTCCCTGTCCCTGTCCCTGTCCCCAGCCTGGTCCCTGCGGCTCGAGGGCGTCAGCTCCGTCCTGGTGGGGGCCGAGACCCCCCGGGGGCTTCGGGAGCAAATCCAGGCCCTGCAGGTGGGGGAGGGGCTGGGGGGGGGGGGGGGGATTTGGGGGGGGTCCTGGGGGGATTTGGGGCAGTTTGGGGAAATCTGGGGAGGGTTTGGGAGAGATTTGGGGAGATTCAGGGGGGATTTGGGGGATTTTGGGGAAATTTGGGGGGGATTTGGTGGAGTTCAGGGGGGATTTGGGAAAGATTTGGGGGATTTGGGGTAAATCTGGAAGGGGTTTGGGGGGGATTTGGGGAGATTTAGGGGGGAATTGGGGGAGTTTGAGAGGGATTTGGGAGAATTTGGGAGGGATTTGGGAGACTTTGGGGAAGATTTGGGGGATTTGGGGTAAATCTGGAAGGGGTTTGGGGGGGATTTGGGGAGATTTAGGGGGGAATTGGGGGAGTTTGAGAGGGATTTGGGAGAATTTGGGAGGGATTTGGGGGATTTTGGGGGAGTTCAGGGGGGATTTGGGGAAGATTTGGGGGATTTTGGGGAAATTTGGGAGGGGTTTGGGAGAGATTTGGGGAGTCCTGGGGGGATTTGGGGGAGTTTGAGAGGGATTTGGGGAATTTTGGGGGAGATTTGGGGGAGTTCAGGGGGGATTTGGGGGAATTTGGGGATTTTGGGAAAATCTGGGAGGGACTTGGGGGGGGATTTGGGGAGTCCTGGGGGGATTTGGGGGGGATTTGGGGAGATTTAGGGGAATTTGGGGGATTTTAGAAGGGATTTGGGGAAATTTGGGAGGGATTTGGGGGGGATTTGGGGCATTTTGGGGGGTCCTGAGGGGTTTGGGGGGAAACTGGGAGGGGATTGGGGCATCCTGGGGGGAAATTTGGGGGAAATCCGGGGGAATTTGGGGGTTTCTGAGGAATTTGGGGAAAACTGGGGAGAAATTTGGGCGTCCTGGTGGAAATTGGGGGAATTTGGGGGGTCCTGGAGGGGGCTGGGGAGGGACTGAGGGGTCCCAGGGTGGGTTTGGGTGTCCTGGGGTTCATTTTGGGGCGGTTTCTGTCGTTTTGGGGGGATTTTGGCTGATTTTGTCAGGTTTGGGGTTAATTTTGGCAGATTTTGGAACGATTTTGGGGTAATTTTGTCGGATTTGGGGGTGATTTGTGTCGATTTGGGGTTAATTTTCTCTAATTCGGGTTAATTTTCACAGTCTTGGGTTGATTTTTGTGGATATTGGGTTAATTTTGTGAAATTTGGGGTTAATTCTGGCAGATTTTGGGGTGATTTGTGTCCAATTTGGGCTTTTTTGCTCAGATTTTGGGCAAATTTTCCCAGATTTTGGGTTAATTTTGTCCAATTCAGGGTTAATCCATCCAATTTTGGGTTAATTCTGCAGATTCCTGGTT
Source organism: Poecile montanus (assembly GCA_038429875.1). Lineage (NCBI taxonomy): Eukaryota > Metazoa > Chordata > Aves > Passeriformes > Paridae > Poecile > Poecile montanus. Next base: position 2,105,725 of record CM076534.1, read on the forward strand.
AATTTTGGGGCTGATTTGGGTCCATTTGAGACTTTGGGTCGTAATTTGGGTGAATTTTCACAGATTTTGGGTTGATTTTTTTTAAGTTTGGGTCATTTTGCTGGGATTTTGGGTTCGATTTTGTGGATTTTGGGTCATTTTGCTCAGATTTTGGGTTCGATTTTGCGGATTTTGGGTCATTTTGCTCAGATTTTGGGTTCGATTTTTTGGATTTTGGGTCATTTTGCTCAGATTATGGGTTCGATTTTGCGGATTTTGGGTCATTTTGCTCAGATTTTGGGTTCGATTTTGCGGATTTTGGGTCATTTTGCTCAGATTTTGGATTAAATTTTCGGGATTTTGGGTCATTTTGCTCAGATTTGGGTTCGATTTTGTGCATTTTGGGTCATTTTGCTCAGATTTTGGGTTAAATTTTCGGGATTTTGGGTCATTTTGCTCAGATTTTGGGTTCGATTTTGCGGATTTTGGGTCATTTTGCTCAGATTTTGGGTTCGATTTTGCGGATTTTGGGTCATTTTGCTCAGATTTTGGGTTAGATTTTGCGGATTTTGGCTCATTTTGCTCAGATTTTGGGTTCGATTTTGGGGATTTTGGGTCATTTTGCTCAGATTTTGGGTTCGATTTTGCGGATTTTGGGTCATTTTGCTCAGATTTTGGGTTCAATTTCGCGGATTTTGTTTTTTTTTTTTGCTGGGATTTCAGGCTCCGCGTTCCCCAGGCTGATTTTGGGTGGAATTCCCGGTTTTTTTCCCAGTTTTTCCCGTTTTTTCCCGTTTTTCCCGCAGGTGCTGCCCCGCCTCGGCCCCGCGGCGCTGCGCGAGCTCCAGCCCCTGCTGGGGGGCGGGGCGGCCCCGTCCTGACCCCGCCCCTTCCGCCGCCTCCCATTGGCTGCTCCCGCATGGCCCCGCCCCCCGCGGCACCTTTGACTGACAGCAATAACCCCGCCCCTTTAAAGGGGGCGGGGCCAATCAAAGCACAAACCCCGCCCCCTTTCTCAGCCCTGACCAATCGCAGCGCTTCCAGCGGGGGGCGGGGCCGCTTAGGCCACGCCCCCTCCCGCCCCTCCCCCCCCTCGCTGTAGGGGGAGGGGAATAAAGTGGCTTTTCCCACGTGGGGGAGGGGCTCAGCCTCGTTTTGGGGGGGAGGGGCGGGGTTGGGGGGGTTCCCAGTTCATCCCAGTTCCCTCCCAGTCCATCCCAGTCCATCCCAGTCCATCCCAGTCCATCCCAGTCCCTCCCAGTCCATCCCAGTCCCATCCCAGTTCATCCCAGTTCATCCCAGTCCATCCCAGTCCATCCCAGTCCCTCCCAGTCCATCCCAGTCCCATCCCAGTTCATCCCAGTTCATCCCAGTCCATCCCAGTCCATCCCAGTCCCTCCCAGTCCATCCCAGTTCATCCCAGTTCATCCCAGTCCCATCCCAGTCCGTCCCAGTGCCCCCCAGTTCATCCCAGTCCCATCCCAGTCCCCTCCCAGTCCCTCCCAGTCCATCCCAGTCCATCCCAGTCCATCCCAGTCCCTCCCAGTCCATCCCAGTTCATCCCAGTCCATCCCAGTCCCCTCCCAGTTCATCCCAGTCCATCCCAATTCATCCCAGTTCATCCCAGTCCCATCCCAGTTCATCCCAGTCCATCCCAGTTCATCCCAGTCCCTCCCAGTCCATCCCAGTCCCCCCCAGTCCCTCCCAGTTCGTCCCAGTCCATCCCAATTCATCCCAGTTCATCCCAGTCCATCCCAGTCCATCCCAGTCCATCCCAGTTCATCCCAGTCCCTCCCAGTACCCCCCAGTCCATCCCAGTCCATCCCAGTCCCTCCCAGTCCCCTCCCAGTTCCTCCCAGTGCTCCCCTCCCACAAGAAGGGGCGTGGCCAGAGCTGTCAATCAAAGCTGTTCATTGCCCCGCCCCTGGGGGGTGGGCCCGGGGGTGGGGGAGGGGAGGTTCGGGGGTCCATGGGGGGGTCCATGAAGGTTCTGGGGGGTCCCGGGGGTCCCTGAGGAGGTCAAGGGGGGTCCTGGGGGGTCCCTGGGGTGGTCAATGGGGTCCCTGAGGGGGTCCACAAAGGTTCTGGGGGTCCCTGGGGGTGTCCATGGGGGGTCCTGGGGGTCCCGGGGTGGTCAGTGGGGTCCCTGGGGGGGTCCACGAAGGCTCTGGGGGTCTCGGGGTGGGGTCCATGGGGGTCCTGGGGGTCCCTGAGGGGGTCCTGGGGAGGTCAGGGGGGTCCTTGAGGGGGTCGGAGAAAGCTCTGGGGGTCCCTGGGGGGGTCCATGGGGGGGGTCAGTGGGGTCCATGGGGGTCCCTGGGGGGTCCCTGAGGAGGTCGAGGGGGGGTCCTGGGGGGGTCCATGGGGGGGATCAGTGGGGTCCATGGAGGTTCTGGGGGTCCCTGGGGTGATCAATGGGGTCCCTGGGGGTCCCCGAGGTGTCCCTGGGGGTCCTTGGGGGGGTCCAAGAGGTCCCTGGGGGTCCCTGGGGTGGTCAGTGGGGTCCCTGGGTGTCCCCGAGGTGTCCCTGGGGTCCTTGGGGGGGGTCCAAGAGGTCCCTGGGGGGTCCCAAGGGGGGGGTCCATGGGGTCAATGGGGTCCACAAAGGCTCTGGGGGTCCCTGGGGTGGTCAATGGGGTCCCTGGGCGTCCTGGGGTGTCCCCAGGTGTCCCCAAGGGTGTCCCCGAGGGTCCCTGGGAGGTCCCCAGATGTCCCCGAGGGTCCCGGGGTGTCCTCAAGGGTCCCCAGGTGTCCCCAAGGGTGTCCCTGAGGGTCCCTGGGAGGTCCCCAGGTGTCCCTGAGGGTCCTCCAGGTGTCCCCAAGGGTCCCTGGGAGGTCCCCAGGTGTTCCTCAGGTGTCCCCAGGTGGATCTCAGGTATCCCCAGGTGTCCATGAGGGTCCCTGGGGGGTCCCTGGTGTGTCCCCAGGTGTCCCCGAGGGTCTCCAGGTGTCCCCAAGGGTCCCTGAGAGGTCTCCAGGTGTTCCCCAGCTGTCCCCAAGGGTGTCCCCGAGGGTCCCTGAGGGTCCCCAGGTGTCCCTGAGGGTCCCTGGGAGGTCCCAGGTGTCCCCAGGTGTTCCTCAGCTGTCCCCAGGTGTATCTCAGGTGTCCCCAGGTGTATTTCAGGTGTCCCCAGGGTGTCCCCAGGTGTCCCCAAGGGTCCCCAGATGCCCCCAGGGGTGTCCCCAGGTGTCCCCAGGTGTATCTCAGCTGTCCCCAGGTGTCCCCAGGTGTCCCCAGGTGTCCCCAGGTGTCCCCAGGTGTATCTCAGGTGTCTCCAGGTGTATCTCAGGTGTCTCCAGGTGTATCTCAGGTGTATCTCAGGTGTCCCCAGGTGTCCTCAGGTGTCCCCAGGTGTCCCCAGGTGTCCCCGGTGTCCCATCTCAGGAGCAGCAGTAGAGGTCCAGGTCGTTGAGGCCGGTGTCGTCCCCGCCGCGCTGGGGGGGGCTCCAGGCGGGTGCGGAGGCCGCAGACCCCGGCCCCGGGGGGGCAGGGCAGGCTCCAGTTGCCCCAGGAGCCCTGGGGACCCCCCCCGGCCCTCCAGCACCGAGCCCCCCCGAGCAGATGGCGGCCACCGCGTTGGCGGCCGTGTCGTCCCACAGCCCCCGCGGCGCCTCCACGCCGCAGCCGGAAGGACACCAGGCGCTGGCCGGGGGGGACACGTCTCCGGCCGGCCCCAGGAGCCGCGCCCTGCGGGGGAGGGGGGGGATCAGAGGGGGTGGGGCTGGGGCACCCCTCCCCCACCTCCCGGAGAACCTCCTGGGTGATGGTGGCCACACTTCGGTTTTGGTGGTCATGGTTGGGTGATGGTGGCCATGGAAGGGTCATAGTGGTCAGGGTTGGGTGATGGTGGCCATGGTCTGGTTTTGGTGGCCATGGTTGGGTTGTGGTGGCCATGGTTGGGTCTTGGTGGTCAGGGATGGGTTTTGGTGGCCATGGTTGGGTGATGGTGGCCACAGTTGGGTTGTGGCGGCCGTGGTTGAGTTCTGGTGGCCATGGTTGGGTGATGGTGGCCATGGTTGGGTTGTGGTGGACGTGGTTGGGTCATGGTGGGTGTGGAGGGGTTGTGGTGGCCATGGTTGGGTTTTGGTGGCCGTGGTTAGGTTTTGGTGGCCGTAGTTGGGTGATGGTGGCCACAGTTGGGTTGTGGTGGCCGTGGTTGAGTTCTGGTGGCCATGGTTGGGTGATGGTGGTCATGGTTAGGTTTTGATGGTCATGGTTGGGTTTTGGTGGCCATGGAAGGGTCATAGTGGTCATGGTTGGGTGATGGTGGTCATGGTTGGGTTTTGATGGTCATGGTTGGGTGATGGTGGCCGTGGTTTGGTTTTGGTGGCCGTGGTTTGGTTTTGGTGGCCATGGTTGGGTGATGGTGGCTGTGGTTGGGTTTTGGTGGCCGTGGAAGAGTCAGAGTGGTCAGGGTTGGGTGATGGTGGCCATGGAAGGGTCATAGTGGTCATGGTTGGGTGATGGTGGCCACAGTTGGGTTGTGGTGGCCATGGTTGAGTTCTGGTGGCCATGGTTGGGTTGTGGTGGTCAGGGTTGGGTGATGGTGGCCGTGGTTGGGTCATGGTGGCCATGGTTGAGTTTTGATGGCCATGGTTGGGTGATGGTGGCCGTGGTTGGGTTGTGGTGGCCGTGGTTGGGTCATGGTGGGTGTGGAGGGGTTGTGGTGGCCATGGTTGGGTTTTGGTGGGTCATGGTTGGGTTTTGGTGGCCATAGTTGGGTGATGGTGCCATGGTTGGGTGATGGTGGCCACAGTTGGGTTGTGGTGGCCGTGGTTGAGTTCTGGTGGCCATGGTTGGGTGATGGTGGCCGTGGTTTGGTTTTGGTGGCCATGGTTTGGTTTTGGTGGCCATGGTTGGGTGATGGTGGCCGTGGTTTGGTTTTGGTGGCCATGGTTTGGTTTTGGTGGCCGTGGTTTGGTTTTGGTGGCCGTGGTTTGGTTTTGGTGGCCATGGTTGGGTGATGGTGGCCGTGGTTTGGTTTTGGTGGCCATGGTTTGGTTTTGGTGGCCGTGGTTTGGTTTTGGTGGCCGTGGTTTGGTTTTGGTGGCCATGGTTGGGTGATGGTGGCTGTGGTTGGGTTTTGGTGGCCGTGGAAGAGTCAGAGTGGTCAGGGTTGGGTGATGGTGGCCATGGAAGGGTCATAGTGGTCATGGTTGGGTGATGGTGGCCACAGTTGGGTGATGGTGGCCACAGTTGGGTTTTGGTGGTCATGGTTAGGTGATGGTGGCCATGGTTGGGTTGTGGTGACCGTGGTTGGGTCATGGTGGGTGTGGGGGAGTTGTGGTGGCCATGGTTGAGTTGGTGGTCATGGTTGGTGATGTGGCCATGGGCACAGTTGGGTTGTGGTGGCCGTGGTTGAGTTCTGGTGGCCATGGTTGGGTGATGGTGGCCGTGGTTGAGTGATGGTGGCCATGGTTGGGTTTTGGTGGTCATGGTTGGGTTGTGGTGGTCATGGTTGAGTTTTGGTGGCCATGGTTGGGTGATGGTGGCCATGGTTGGTTGATGGTGGTCATGGTTGGGCGATGGTGGCCGTGGTTGGGTTTTGGTGGCCAGGGCTGAGTTCTGGTGGCCACGGTTGGGTTTTAGTGGCCACGGTTGGGTTTTGGTGGCCACAGAGTTATTTTGGTGGCCAGGGCTGGGTTTTGGTGGCCAGGGCCGGGTTTTGATGGCCACGGTTGGGTTTTGATGGCCATGGTTGGGTTTTGGTGGCCAGGGCTGGGTTTTGGTGGCCACGGTTGGGTTTTGGTGGCTGTGGTTGGGTTTTGGTGGCCAGGGCTGGGTTTTGGTGGCCACAGAGTTATTTTGGTGGCCAGGGCTGGGTTTTGGTGGCCACAGAGTTATTTTGGTGGCCAGGGCTGGGTTTTGGTGGCCACAGGGTTATTTTGGTGGCCATAGATGAGTTTTGGTGGCCAGGGCTGGGTTTTGGTGGCCGCGGTTGGGCGCCCCCACCCCGCTGTCCCCCCGTGGTGACTCACGGCCCCTCGCTGGACGTGACCTGTCCCCCCTTGTCACAGAGCAGCCGCACCCCGTTCAGCCCCGTGTCGTCCCCGAAAAATCCCTTGTGGGGCTCCACCTGCAGGGTCCCAAAATTGTCACCTCCCCCCCCCCAATTCCTGTCACCTCCCGTGTCCCCAACCCCCCCCGTGTGTCCCCAACCCCCCCCCGTGTGTCCCCAACCCCCCCCCGTGTGTCCCCAACCCCCCCTGTCACCCCCCCGGGTGTCCCCACCCCCCCCCCGCGTGTCCCCAACCCCCCCCCGGGTGTCCCCAACCCCCCCCCGCGTGTCCCCAACCCCCCCCGTGTGTCCCCAACCCCCCCCCGCGTGTCCCCAACCCCCCCCGTGTGTCCCCAACCCCCCCCGCGTGTCCCCAACCCCCCCCCGTGTGTCCCCAACCCCCCCCCGTGTGTCCCCAACCCCCCCCCGTGTGTCCCCAACCCCCCCCTGTCACCCCCCCGGGTGTCCCCAACCCCCCCCCCGCGT
>CM076535.1:0-90687 GCA_038429875.1 Poecile montanus
CGTGGTCCAGGAGCGATGGGCGTGGTCAGGGGAGGGTGGGCGTGGTCTGGACAAAGTGGGCGTGGTCAGGGTGCGGTGGGCGTGGTCTGGATGGAGTGGGCGTGGTCTGGACGGAGTGGGCGTGGTCCAGGCTCATTGGGCGTGGTCCGGGTGATGTGGGCGTGGTCCCGGGGAGGGTGGGCGTGGTCCAGGCTCGGTGGGCGTGGTCCCGGCGGTGGGTGGGCGTGGTCAGGATAAGGTGGGCGTGGTCCGGATGATGTGGGCGTGGTCCCGGGGTGGGTGGGCGTGGTCAGGATAAGGTGAGCGTGGTCCGGGTGATGTGGGCGTGGTCCGGGTGATGTGGGCGTGGTCCTGGCTCGGTGGGCGTGGTCCCAGGGTGGGTGGGCGTGGTCAGGATAAGGTGGGCGTGGTCCAGGCTCGTTGGGCGTGGTCCGGGTCATGTGGGCGTGGTCCGGGTGATGTGGGCGTGGTCCCGGGGGTGGGTGGGCGTGGTCAGGATAAGGTGGGCGTGGTCCAGGCTCGTTGGGCGTGGTCCCGGGGGAGGGTGGGCGTGGTCACTTGACGCGGATCTCGGCGTATTCCGGGGGCTCCTCGGGGGGTCCCCGGGGCGGGTTTGGGGGGAGGGGCGGGTTCGGGGGGGCGCCGCCGGCCCCTCCCCCACCCCCAGCGCCCAGCGCCCCACGGCGCCGCGCAGCCACCGCGCCTGGGGGAGGGGCGGGGTCACACCGGGGTCACCGGGACCCCCCCAGTGTCCCCAAATCCCCTCCCCCACCCCTGCCCCTCCCCCCCCTCCTCACCTGCAGGGGGCGTGGCTCCGGGTCCCGCCCCCCCCGGGGGGGTCACCGGGGTCACCGCGGGGCTTCCCGACGCCTTCCTGCAGGGGCGGGGCAGGGGGGGGCGTGGCCTCGTCAGCTTTGACCACGCCCCTGCCCCTCCTTAAACCGCCCCCTTTGTGCCTCAGTTTCCCCTCTGGTGGGCGTGGCCTGAAGGGGCGTGGCTTAATGGCCGGGCGTGGCTCATTGTGGGGGCGTGGTCAGGGCTCATTTGCATAAAAGGGGGCGTGGTCTCCAGGGGTGTGTCCCATGATGGGCGTGGCCCTCGGGGGTACCCGGATGTGGGCGTGGCCTCTTGGGGTGTGTCCCATTGTGGGCGTGGCCTCTCAGCTGACCCCACCCCCAGACCTGCCCCTCCCCCCCATTTCCCCTCCCCCCAGGTGGGCGTGGCCCCCATATTTCCCCTCCCCCCAGGTGGGCGTTGGTCCACTCGTTTCCCCTCCCCCCCCAGACCTGACCCTCCCCCCCCGTTTCCCCCTCCCCCTCCCAGGTGGGCGTGGCCCCCATATTTCCCCTCCCCCCCGGTGTTTCCCCTCCCCCCCCCGGGTGTTTCCCCTCCCCCCAGGTGGGTGTGTCCCCCGTTTCCCCCTCCCCCCCCGGGGTTTCCCCTCCCCCCCCGGGTGTTTCCCCTCCCCCAGGTGGGCGTGGCCCCCCATGTTCCCCTCCCCCCATATTTCCCCTCCCCCCCCAGGTGGGGCGTGTCCCCCATTTCCCCTCCCCCCCGGGCGTTTCCCCTCCCCCCCAGGTGGGCGTGTCCCCCCGTTTCCCCTCCCCCCCGGGTGTTTCCCCTCCCCCCCCAGGTGGGCGTGGCCCCCCGTGGGCGTGGCCGGCGGGGGGCGGGGCTTGACTTGCGGGCGGCTCTGGCTCAGGTAACAGACGAGGGCGATGACGACGGCGAAGGCGACGACGGCGCCCCACGGGACCCACCTTGGCCCAGACCAGCCCGGCTGCGGGGGAGGGGACAGGTGAGGCACAGGTGAGGCTCCCGAGGGTGGGGGAGGGGTCCCACGGGTGGGGGAGGGGTCTCACAGGTGTGCCACAGGTGTTTCCAGCCCCCTCAGCTCCTCCAGGTGTCCCCAGGTGTGTCCAGGTGTGTCCCAGGTACCCCCAGACCCCCCAGGTGTGCTCCAGGTACCCCCCAGGTGTCCTCAGGTGTCCCAGGTGTGTCCAAGGTGTGCTCCAGGTGTATCCCCAGGTGTGTCCAGGTGTATGCCAGGTGTGCTCCAGGTGTATCCCAGGTATCCCCAGGTGTCCCCAGGTGTATCCCCAGGTGTCCCCAGGTGTCCCCCGGTGTCCCCAGGTGTGTCCAGGTGTATCCCAGGTGTCCCCAGGTACCCCCAGATGTGCTCCAGGTGTGTCCTGGTGTATCCCAGGTGTATCCCAGCCCCCCCAGGTGTGCCCCAGGTGTCCCCAGCTGTCCCCAGGTGTGTCCCAGGTGTGCCCCAGGTGTCCCCAGATGTGTCCCCAGCTGTCCCCCGGTGTCCCCAGGTGTCCCCAGGTGTCCCCCAGGTGTCCCCAGGTGTGTCCCCACCCCCTCACCTGGATGTTGGAACCTCAGCTGCTCCCGGGCCTGCCCGTGCCGGTTGTGTGGCGGCGCAGAGCACGGCCAGGCGCGGCTCCAGGTGTGTCCAGGTGTGTCCCAGGTGTCCCCAGGTGTCCCCCAGATGTGCTCCAGGTGTATTCCAGCCCCCCCAGGTGTGCTCCAGGTGTCCCCCAGGTGTCCCCAGGTGTATTCCAGCCCCCCAGATGTGTCCCAGGTGTATCCCAGGTGTCCCCAGGTGTCCCCAGGTGTCCCCAGCTGTCCCCCCGGTGTCCCCAGGTGTCCCCCAGGTGTCCCCCAGGTGTATCCCAGCCCCTCCAGGTGTCCCCAGGTGTCCCCAGGTGTCCCCAGGTGTCCCCAGGTGTGTCCCCACCCCTCACCTGGATGTTGGAACCTCAGCTGCTCCCGGGCCTGCCCGTGCCGGTTTGTGGCGGCGCAGAGCACGGCCAGGCGCGGCTCCAGGTCCCCTCGCAGGGGTCAGCACCGCGCTGACCACGGCTCCGGCCGCTCCTCCGGCCACCCCGGGGGTCACCCCGGGGGTCACCCCGGCCCCCTCCCCCCGGTCAGGGCGAAGTCCCGGTGTCCCTCGGCCACGGTGGCGTTGAGCGAGGGCAGCTCGAAGGTCACCGAGGGCGCGGGGACGGCGGCGGCGGCCGCAGACGCAGCGAGCGGAGCCCTGGGGCAGCGGGGAGCAGCGGGACTCGGGGAGCACCACCGGGGGGTCTGGGGGGAGAAAGGACAGGATTTTGGGGTGATTTTGGTGGATTTTGGGGTGAATTCGGGGGATTTTGGGTGTTTTTGGGGGATTTGGGTGGGGTGTTTGGGGGTTGGGGGGCGCAGACGCAGCGAGCGGAGCCCTGGGGCAGCGGGGAGCAGCGGGACTCGGGGAGCACCACCGGGGGGTCTGGGGGAGAAAAGAGAGGATTTTGGGGTTATTTCAGGGGATTTTGGGTGTTTTAACGGTGATTTGGGGTGTTTTGGGGGGGTTTTGGGGTGTTCTGGGTGGGTTTTGGGGGTCTCTGGGGTTTGGGGGCGCAGACGCAGCGAGCGGAGCCCTGGGGCAGCGGGGAGCAGCGGGACTCGGGGAGCACCACGGGAGGGTCTGGGGAAGAAAGGACAGGATTTTGGGGTGATTTTGGGTGGTTTTGGGGTGATTTGGGGTGTTTTGGGTGGGTTATTTGGGGTTTGGGGGCGCAGACGCAGCGAGCGGAGCCCTGGGGCAGCGGGGAGCAGCGGGACTCGGGGAGCACCACGGGAGGGTCTGGGGGTGAAAAGAGAGGAGATTTTGGGGTGAATTCAGGGGATTTTGGGTGTTTTTGGGGTGTTTGGGGTGGGTTGTTTGGGGTTGGGGGGCGCAGACGCAGCGAGCGGAGCCCTGGGGCAGCGGGGAGCAGCGGGACTCGGGGAGCACCACCGGAGGGTCTGGGGGTGAAAAGAGAGGAGATTTTGGGGTGAATTCAGGGGATTTTGGGTGTTTTTGGGGGTGTTTTGGGGTGTTTGGGGTGGGTTGTTTGGGGTTTGGGGGGCGCAGACGCAGCGAGCGGAGCCCTGGGGCAGCGGGGAGCAGCGGGACTCGGGGAGCACCACCGGAGGGTCTGGGGGGAGAAAGGACAGGATTTTGGGGTGAATTCGGGGGATTTTGGGTGTTTTTGGGGTGATTTGAGGTGTTTTGGGGGTGTTTTTGGGGTGTTTTGGGTGGGTTGTTTGGGGTTTCGGGGGGCGCAGACGCAGCGAGCGGAGCCCTGGGGCAGCGGGGAGCAGCGGGACTCGGGGAGCACCACCGGGGGGGTCTGGGGGTGAAAGGACAGGATTTTGGGGTGATTTTGGGTGTTTTGGGGGTGTTTTGGGGGGGTTGGGAAATGGGGAGGCTTGAGGACACTGGGTGGGGGAGAATTCCCCAATTTTCCCCCCCAAAATCCCCATTTTTCTCCCCCAAAATCCCATTTTTTTCCCAATTTTTTCCCCGTTTTTCCCAAAATCCCATTTTTTTTCCCCCCATTCTCACACTCCACAGTGAGGTTGAAAGCCAGGCTGCTCTCCCTGTCCCTTTTCCCCCCCAAAAACCCCCTCATTTTCCCCATTTTCCCCCATTTTTCTCCCCAAAAACTCAATTTTCACCCATTTTTTCCCCGTTTTTTCCCATTTTTTTCCCCGTTTTTTCCCAAAATCCCGGTTTTTCACCCCATTTTCGTGCTCACACTCCACGGTGAGGTTGAAGGCCAGGCTGCTCTCCCCGTGCTGGTTCTCTGCCCTGCACAGGTACTCCCCATTTTTTACCTGGTTTTTTACCCCAAAATCCCCATTTTTCACCCCAAAATCCCATTTTTTCCCCATTTTTTCCCATTTTTTCCCAAAATACCATTTTTTTCCCCCAAAACTCACACTCCACAGTGAGGTTGAAGGCCAGGCTGCTCTCCCTGTCCCTTTTCCCCCCAAAACCCCCTCATTTTCCCCATTTCCCCCCATTTTTCACCCCAAAATCCCATTTTTTCCCCCATTTTTTCCCTGTTTTTCCCAAAATCCCAGTTTTTTCCCCCCAAAACTCACACTCCACGGTGAGGTTGAAGGCCAGGCTGCTCTCCCCATGCTGGTTCTCTGCCCTGCACAGGTACTCCCCATTTTCCTTCCCAAAATCCCCATTTTTCTCCCCAAAATCCCATTTTTTCCCCATTTTTTTCCCATTTTTTCCCCATTTTTTCCCAAAATCCCATTTTTTTTCCCCAAAACTCACACTCCACAGTGAGGCTGAAGGCAGGCTGCTCTCCCTGTCCCTTTTCCCCCCAAAACCCCCTCATTTTCCCCATTTTCCCCCATTTTTCTCCCCAAAAACTCAATTTTTTCCCATTTTTTCCGCGTTTTTTCCCATTTTTTCCCCGTTTTTTCCCAAAAATCCCATTTTTTTCCCCCAAAACTCACACTTCACGGTGAGGTTGAAGGCCAGGCTGCTCTCCCTGTCCCTTTTCCCCCCCAAAAAACCCCCCTCATTTTTTCCCCATTTTTTCCCCCAAAAATCCCCATTTTTCACCCCAAAATCCATTTTTCCCCCGTTTTTTCCCAAAATCCCATTTTTTTCCCCCATTCTCACACTCCACGGTGAGGTTGAAGGCCAGGCTGCTCTCCCCCGTGCTGGTTCTCTGCCCTGCACAGGTACTCCCCCATTTTCCTTCCCAAAATCCCCATTTTTCTCCCCAAAATCCCATTTTTTCCCCCATTTTTTCCCATTTTTTCCCATTTTTTCCCAAAATCCCATTTTTTTCCCCCAAAAACTCACACTCCACAGTGAGGCTGAAGGCCAGGCTGCTCTCCCTGTCCCTTTTCCCCCCCAAAAACCCCCTCATTTTCCCCATTTTCCCCCATTTTTCTCCCCAAAAACTCAATTTTTTCCCCGTTTTTTCCCCGTTTTTTCCCAAAATCCCTTTTTTTTCCCCCAAAACTCACACTCCACGGTGAGGTTGAAGGCCAGGCTGCTCTCCCCGTGCTGGTTCTCTGCCCTGCACAGGTACTCCCCGGCGTCGCCAGGTGAGGCCTGCGGCACCTGCAGCGTCACCTGCGCCTCGTAGACGGCGGCGGCCAAAACGCGGCGGCCGCGGCTCAGGGTGACGATGGGGGCGGGGTGGCTGCGGGCGCCGCAGGTGAGGGACACCTGCTCACCTGCCAGCACCCACAGGGTGCCGTTCAGCACCGGGGGGCGCGGGGAGTCTGTGGGGGAGGGGAACAGGTGAGATCAGACAGGTGAGACAGGTGAGATATGGACAGGTGAGATCAGACAGGTGAGACAGGTGACAGTGACATTGGACAGGTGACACAGGTGACACAGGTGACACTGGGCAGGTGAGGGACACCTGCTCACCTGCCAGCACCCACAGGGTGCCATTGAGCACCGGGGGGCGCGGGGAGTCTGTGGACAGGTGAGACAGGTGAGATCAGACAGGTGAGACAGGTGAGACAGGTGTGATGTGACACAGGTGACATTGGGCAGGTGACACTGGACAGGTGACACTGGGCAGGTGAGGGACACCTGCTCACCTGCCAGCACCCACAGGGTGCCGTTCAGCACCGGGGGGCGCGGGGAGTCTGTGGACAGGTGAGACAGGTGAGATCAGACAGGTGAGACAGGTGAGACAGGTGAGACAGGTGAGATATGGACAGGTGACACAGGTGACACTGGGCAGGTGAGGGACACCTGCTCACCTGCCAGCACCCACAGGGTGCCATTGAGCACTGGGGGGCGTGGGGAGTCTGTGGACAGGTGAGATCAGACAGGTGAGACAGGTGAGACAGGTGAGAGGTGACACAGGTGATACTGGACAGGTGACACTGGGCAGGTGAGGGACACCTGCTCACCTGCCAGCACCCACAGGGTGCCATTGAGCACCGGGGGGCGCGGGGAGTCTGTGGACAGGTGAGATCAGACAGGTGAGGGACACCTGCTCACCTGCCAGCACCCACAGGGTGCCATTGAGCACTGGGGGGCGCGGGGAGTCTGTGGACAGGTGAGACAGGTGAGATCAGACAGGTGAGACAGGTGAGAGAGATCGGACAGGTGAGATATGGGCAGGTGACACTGGATGGGTGACATTGGACAGGTGGGACAGGTGACACTGGGCAGGTGAGGGACACCTGCTCACCTGCCAGCACCCACAGGGTGCCATTGAGCACCGGGGGGCGCGGGGAGTCTGTGGACAGGTGACACAGGTGAGATCAGACAGGTGAGACAGGTGAGAGAGATCGGACAGGTGAGATATGGGCAGGTGACACTGGATGGGTGACATTGGGGAGGTGAGATCAGACAGGTGACACTGGACAGGTGACACAGGTGACACTGGGCAGGTGAGGGACACCTGCTCACCTGCCAGCACCCACAGGGTGCCATTGAGCACCGGGGGGCGCGGGGAGTCTGTGGACAGGTGAGACAGGTGAGACAGGTGAGATATGGACAGGTGAGATATGGACAGGTGACACTGGATGGGTGACATTGGACAGGTGACACAGGTGACACTGGGCAGGTGAGATGTGACACACGGACAGGTGAGACAGGTGATTTCCCAGGTGTGTCCCCAGGTGTCCCCAGCTCCCCCCAGGTGTCCCCAGGTGTCCCAGGTGTGTCCCCAGGTGTCCCAGGTGTGTCCCCAGGTGTCCCAGGTGTGTCCCCAGGTGTCCCCAGGTGTCCCCAGGTGTATTTTTGGTGTCCCCAGGTGTCCCCAGGTGTATTTTTGGTGTCCCAGCTCCCCCCAGCTCCCCCCAGCTCCCCCCAGGTGTCCCAGGTGTGTCCCCAGGTGTCCCCAGGTGTCCCAGGTGTCCCAGGTGTGTCCCCAGGTGTCCCCAGGTGTCCCAGGTGTCCCAGGTGTGTCCCCAGGTGTCCCCAGGTGTCCCAGGTGAGCTCTCACAGGCCACGTGCAGCTCCAGGCTCCGGTTGTTGCGTCCGTGCCGGTTCTCGGCCACGCAGGTGTAGGTGCCGCTGTCCTGGGGGCTCACCTGGGCCAGGTGCAGCCCCAGCGAGGGCACCCCCGGCTCCTCCCGCAGCACCTGAGCCCCCCGGAACCAGGTGAGCAGCGGGGGGGGGCGACCCTCGGCCGAGCAGCCCAAATCCACCGCGGAACCTTCCAGAACCTCCGTGGGGCCCGACACCTCCAGCACCTGCGGCTCGTCTGGGGGAGGGGACAGAGACCCCAAAAAAACCTCCTCAGGTGAGTCAGAAACCCCAAAAAAACATCCTCAGGTGAGTCAGGGACCCCAAAAACCTCCCCAGGTGAATCAGGGACCCCCAAAAACCTCCTCAGATGAGTCAGGGACCCCAAAAACCTTCCCAGGTGAGTCAGGGACCCCAAAAACCTCCCCAGGTGAGTCAGGGACCCCAAAAACCTCCCCAAACCTCCCCAGGTGAGTCAGGGACCCCCAAAAACATCCTCAGGTGAGTCAGGGACCCCAAAAAACATCCTCAGGTGAGTCAGGGACCCCCAAAAACCTCCCCAAACCTCCTCAGGTGAGTCAGGGACCCCCAAAAAAACATCCCCAGGTGAGTCAGGGACCCCAAAAACCTTCCCAGGTGAGTCAGAGACCCCAAAAAACCTCCCCAAACCTCCCCAGGTGAGTCAGGGACCCCAAAAAACCTTCCCAGGTGAGTCAGGGACCCCCAAAAACATCCTCAGGTGAGTCAGGGACCCCCAAAAACCTCCCCAAACCTCCCCAGGTGAGTCAGGGACCCCAAAAACCTCCTCAGGTGAGTCAGGGACCCCCAAAAACCTCCCCAGGTGAGTCAGGGACCCCCAAAAACCTCCCCAAACATCCTCAGGTGAGTCAGGGACCCCCAAAAACCTCCTCAGGTGAGTCAGGGACCCCAAAAACCTTCCCAGGTGAGTCAGGGACCCCCAAAAACCTCCTCAGGTGAGTCAGGGACCCCAAAAACATCCTCAGGTGAGTCAGGGACCCCAAAAACATCCTCAGGTGAGTCAGGGACCCCCAAAAACATCCTCAGGTGAGTCAGGGACCCCAAAAACCTCCCCAAACCTTCCCAGGTGAGTCAGGGACCCCAAAAACATCCCCAGGTGAGTCAGGGACCCCAAAAAACCTCCCCAGGTGAGTCAAAGACCCCCAAAAAACCTTCCCAGGTGAGTCAGGGACCCCCAAAAAACATCCTCAGGTGAGTCAGGGACCCCAAAAACGTCCTCAGGTGAGTCAGGGACCCCAAAAACCTTCCCAGGTGAGTCAGGGACCCCAAAAACCTCCCCAAACCTCCCCAGGTGAGTCAGGGACCCCAAAAAACATCCTCAGGTGAGTCAGGGACCCCAAAAAACATCCTCAGGTGAGTCAGGGACCCCCAAAAACCTTCCCAGGTGAGTCAGGGACCCCCAAAAAACCTTCCCAGGTGAGTCAGGGACCCCAAAAACCTTCCCAAACCTCCCCAGGTGAGTCAGGGACCCCAAAAAACATCCTCAGGTGAGTCAGGGACCCCCAAAAAACCTCCCCAGGTGAGTCAGGGACCCCCCAGGTGTGCCCAGATGTGGCCAGGTGTACCCCAGGTGTATCCAGGTGTATCCAGGTGTTCCCAGGTGTGTCCAGGTGTACCCCAGGTGTTCCCAGGTGTTCCCAGGTGTGTCTGGGTGTACCCCAGGTGTACCCCAGGTGTCCCCAGGTGTCCCCAGGTGTACCCCAGGTGTCCCCAGGTGTACCCCAGGTGTGTCCAGGTGTGTCCAGCTGTTCCCAGGTGTACCCCAGGTGTACCCCAGGTATACCCCAGGTGTGTCCAGGTGTGTCCAGGTGTGTTTGGCTGTACCTACACTGCACATCGAGCGCCATTCCCACGTTGAAGGCCAGGCTGGAGTTGGGCAGGGTCACCTGGCAGCGACCCCCAGGTACCCCCAGGTGTGTCCAGGGACCCCCAGGTGTGTCAGGGACCCCCAGAACCCCTCCCCAGGTGTATCCAGGTGTGTCCAGGTGTATCCAGGTGTACCCCAGGTGTGTTTTGTTGCCCCCCAGGTGTGTCCAGGTTTATCCCAAGTGTTACAAGGTGTGTCCAGGTGTATCCAGGTGTACCCCAGGTGTGTTTTGATGCCCCCCAGGTGTGTCCAGGTGTGTTTGGCTGTACCTACACTGCACATCCAGCGCCATTCCCGCGTTGAAGGCCAGGCTGGAGTTGGGCAGGGTCACCTGGCAGCGACCCCCAGGTACCCCCAGGTGTGTCAGGGACCCCCAGGTGTGTCAGGGACCCCCAGAACCCCTCCCCAGGTGTGTCCAGGTGTCCCCAGGTGTCTCCAGGTGTATCCAGGTGTACCCCAGGTGTACTCAGGTGTACCCAGGTGTATCCAGGTGTATCCAGGTGTACCCCAGGTGTGTCCAGGTGTATCCAGGTGTACCCCAGGTGTGTCCAGGTGTATCCAGGTGTACCCCAGGTGTGTTTTGATGCCCCCCAGGTGTATCCAGGTGTATCCAGGTGTGTTTGGCTGTACCTACACTGCACATCGAGGGCCATTCCCGCGTTGAAGGCCAGGCTGGAGTTGGGCAGGGTCACCTGGCAGCGACCCCCAGGTACCCCCAGGTGTGTCCAGGTGTGTCAGGGACCCCCAGAACCCCTCCCCAGGTGTGTCCAGGTGTGTCCAGCTGTACCTACACTGCACATCCAGCGCCATTCCCGCGTTGAAGGCCAGGCTGGAGTTGGGCAGGGTCACCTGGCAGCGACCCCCAGGTACCCCCAGGTGTGTCCAGGTGTGTCAGGGACCCCCAGAACCCCTCCCCAGGTGTGTCCAGGTGTCCCCAGGTGTCTCCAGGTGTATCCAGGTGTACCCCAGGTGTACTCAGGTGTACCCAGGTGTATCCAGGTGTATCCAGGTGTACCCCAGGTGTGTCCAGGTGTATCCAGGTGTACCCCAGGTGTGTCCAGGTGTATCCAGGTGTACCCCAGGTGTGTTTTGATGCCCCCCAGGTGTATCCAGGTGTATCCAGGTGTGTTTGGCTGTACCTACACTGCACATCCAGCGCCATTCCCGCGTTGAAGGCCAGGCTGGAGTTGGGCAGGGTCACCTGGCAGCCCACCCTGCGCCCCCCGTCCTCTCTCCGGGGTCGGAACCGCAGCCGCGCCACCACCGAGGCGGCTCCGGCCGCGTCCTCGCGCCACTCGCGCTCGGAAGCTTCCGGAAGCTCCTGGGCCCCCTCCCAGCGCAGCCGCGGCCGCTGCCGGGGACACGAGTCCGGAACGCGGCAGCGCAGCTCGGCCACGGCGCCGGCCACCAGCTCCCCCGGCAGCTCCAGCAGCGGCTCCTCTGCGGGGAGAAAACACCCAAAATCAGGGGGTTTACACCCAAAAAATCCCACTTTTACACACCCAAAATCAGGGGGTTTACACCCAAAAAATCCTCATTTTATACCCCAAAAATTCCTCTTTTTATACCCCAAAAATTCCCTTTTTTATCATAGAAAAATTCATCTTTTTATACCCAAAAAATCCCACCTTTACACACCCAAAATCAGGGGTTTTATACCCAAAAAATCCTCTTTTTATACCCCAAAAATCCTGCTTTTATACCCCAAAAATTCCTCTTTTTATACCCCAAAAAATCCCAGTTTTATACCCAAAAATTCCCACTTTTATACCCCAAAAAATCCTCTTTTTATACCCAAAAATTCCCTTTTTTATCATAGAAAAATTCCTCTTTTTATACCCCAAAAAATCCCACATTTATACCCTAAAAATTCCTCTCTTTATACCCCAAAATTCCCACTTTTTATACCCCAAAAATTTCCTCTTCTATCACCCAAAAAATCCCACTTTTATACCCCAAAAATTCCTCTTTTTATACCCAAAAATTCCATTTTTTACACAGCCAAAATCACGAGTTTTATACCCAAAAAATCCCAGTTTTATACCCAAAAAATCCCAGTTTTATACCCAAAAAATCCCACTTTTATACCCCAAAAATTCCTCTTTTTATACCCAAAAAACCCCACTTTTATACCCAAAAATTCCCTTTTTTACACAGCCAAAATCGCAATTTTTATACCCAAAAAATCCCAGTTTTATACCCAAAAAATCCCACTTTTATACCCCAAAAATTCCCTTTTTTATCACCCCAAAATTCCCCCTTTTATCCCCAAAAATGGGGTCGCCGGCCACCAGCTCCCCCGGCAGCTCCAGCAGCGGCTCCTCTGCGGGGAAAAACAAACCCAAAATCAGGGGGTTTACACCCAAAAAATCCCTTTTTTACACACCCAAAATCAGGGGGTTTACACCCAAAAAATCCCGCTTTTACACACCCAAAATCAGGGGGTTTACACCCAAAAAATACCGCTTTTATACCCCAAAAATTCCTCTTTTTATACCCCAAAAAATCCTCTTTTTATACCCCAAAAATTCCCGCTTTTATACCCAAAAAATCCCACTTTTATACTCAAAAAATCCCTTTTTTATCATAGAAAAATTCATCTTTTTATACCCAAAAAATCCCACTTTTTATACCCAAAATTCTCTTTTTTATCACCCAAAAATACCCCTTTTACACAGCCAAAATTGCACTTTTTATACCCAAAAAATCCCACTTTTATACCCCAAAAAATCCTCTTTTTATACCCCAAAAATTCCCTTTTTTATCATGGAAAAATTCCTCTTTTTATACCCAAAAATTCCCTTTTTTACACCCCCAAAATCGCACTTTTTATACCCCAAAAATTCCCTTTTTTATCATCCGAAAATTCCTCTTTTTATACCCAAAAAATCCCACTTTTATACCCCAAAAATTCCTCTTTTTATACCCAAAAAATTCCTCTTTTTATACCAAAAAATTCCCTTTTGTATCACCCAAAAATCCCACTTTTATACCCCAAAAAATCCCACTTTTATACCCCAAAAATTCCTTTTTATACCCCGAAAATCTCAGTTTTATACCCCAAAAAATCCCACTTTTATACCCCAAAAATTCTTCTTTTTATACCCAAAAAATCCCACTTTTATACCCAAAAATTCCCTTTTTTACACAGCCAAAATCGTGATTTTTATACCCAAAAAATCCTGCTTGTATACCCCAAAATTCCTCTTTTTATACCCCAAAAATTCCTCTTTTTATACTCCAAAAATCCCACTTTTATACCCCCAAAAATCCCAATTTTATACCCCAAAAATTCCCTTTTTTATCACCCAAAAATCCCACTTTTATACCCCAAAAAATCCTCTTTTTATGCCCAAAAATTCCTCTTTTTATACCCCAAAAATTCCCTTTTTTATCCCCAAAATTCCCCCTTTTATCCCCAAAAATGGGGTCGCCGGCCACCAGCTCCCCCGGCAGCTCCAGCAGCGGCTCCTCTGCGGGGAGAAAACACCCAAAATCAGGGGGTTTACACCCAAAAAATCCCACTTTTATACCCCAAAAATCCTGCTTTTATACCCCAAAAAATGCCTTTTTTACACAGCCAAAATCACACTTTTTATACCCCAAAATTCCCTTTTTTACACCCAAAAAATCCTCTTTTTATCATACAAAAATCACACTTTTATACCCCAAAAAATCCTCTTTTTATACCAAAAAATTCCCTCTTTTATCATAGAAAAATTCCTCTTTTTATACCCAAAAAATCCCAGTTTTATATCCCCAAAAATTCCCTTTTTTATCATAGAAAAGTTCCTTCTTTTATACCCCAAAAAATCTCACTTTTATACCCCAAAAAATCCCGCTTTTATACCCCAAAAAATCTCACTTTTATACCCCAAAAAATCCCACTTTTATACCCCAAAAAATCCCAGTTTTATACCCCAAAAATTCCCTTTTTTATCATCCAAAAAGTCCTCTTTTTATACCCAAAAAATTCCCGCTTTTGTCATCCAAAAATTCCTGTTTTTATACCCCAAAAAATCCCACTTTTATACCCAAAAAATCCCACTTTTATACCCCAAAAATTCCCTTTTTTTTCATAGAAAAATTCCTCTTTTTATACCCAAAAAATCCCACTTTTATACCCAAAAATTCCCTTTTTTACACAGCCAAAATCGCAATTTTTATACCCAAAAAATCCCAGTTTTATACCCAAAAAATCCCACTTTTATACCCCAAAAAATCCCTTTTTTATCATAGAAAAAGTCCTTTTTTATACCCAAAAATTCCTTTTTTACACAGCCAAAATCACGCTTTTTATACCCAAAAATTCCCTTTTTTATCATCCGAAAATTCCTCTTTTTATACCCAAAAATTCGCTTTTTTACACTCCCAAAATCGCTCTTTTTATACCCAAAAATTCCCTTTTTTATCATCCAAAAATTCCCCCTTTCTATACCCAAAAAATCCCACTTTTGTCATTCAAAAATTCCCTTTTTTACACCGCCAAAATCACGCTTTTTATACCCCAAAATTCCCTTTTTTATCACCCAAAATTCCTCCTTTTACACCCAAAAAAATGCTGGAAAAATCCCAAAAATTCCCGGGAATAAAAATCCCAAAAAATCCCAAAAAAATTCCCCAAAAAATTCCCAAAAAATCCCAAAAAAATCTGAATAAAATCCAAAAAAATTCCAAAAAAATCCCAAAAAATTCCAAAAAAAATCGAAAAAATTCGAAAAAAATCCCCAAAAATCCCAAAAAATCCCTAAAAATTCCTGGGAATAAAATTCCCAAAAATCCCCTTAAAATCCCTAAAAAATACCCCAAAAAATCCTCAAAAAATCCAAAAAAATTCCAAAAAAATCCCCCAAAAAATCGAAAAAAATCAAAAAAAAAATCCCAAAAAGTCCCAAAAAATCCCAAAAAATCCCAAAAAATCCCTGAAAAATTCCCCAAAATCCCCTTAAAATCCCTAAAAAAAAACCCAAAAAATCCACAAAAAAATCCAAAAAATTCAGAAAAAAATCCAAAAAATCCCTAAAAAATTCTGAAAAAAATCGAAAAAAAATCCCAAAAAATCCCTGAAAAATTCCCAGAAATCCCCTTAAAATCCCTAAAAAAAAACCCCAAAAAATCCAGAAAAAAATCCAAAAAATTCAGAAAAAAATCCGAAAAAAATCCAAAAAAATTCGAAAAAAATCCAAAAAAATTCCAAAAAAAATGGAAAGAAAATCGAAAAAAATCGAAAAAAAATGGAAAGAAAATGGGAAAAATTCCCAAAAATTCCCAGATTCCCAAATTTCCACTTACCCAGCACCTGGAGCGTGGTGTGCTCACTGAAGCTGTACTGGTTGTACCCCCCCAGGTCCCCCCTGAACCCCAAATCCCCCTCCCCAAAAAAACCCAGAAAAATCCCTGAAAAAATCCCAAAAAATTCCCAAAAATCCCTGGGAATAAAATTCCCAAAATCCCCTAAATTTCCCTTAAAATCCCTAAAAAAAACCCAAAAAAATTTCCAAAAAAAATCCCCCAAAAAATCCAAAAAAAATCAGAAAAAATCAGAAAAAAATCCAAAAAAAATCCAAAAAAATTCGAAAAAAATTCGGAAAAATTCCCAAAAAATTCCCAAAAAATTCCCAAACCCCTGGAATTCCCAGATCTCCACTCACCCAGCACCTGGAGCGTGGTGTGCTCGCTGAAGCTGTACTGGTTGTACCCCCCCAGGTCCCCCCTGAAGTAATAACGCCCGGCCAGCTCCGGGCTCAGGGGGGGTCCCAATTCCAGGGAACAATCCCGAATTCCCGGATCCCCCAGGAGCCGAGCGCGGCCGGAGAAGCTCTCGTGGACCCCCCCGGGATAAAAACAACCCCAAAAAAATCCCAAAAAATCCCTGAAAAAAAAATCCAGGAAAAAGAAAAAAAAAATTGGGAAAGAAATTAAAAAAAAGTGGAAAAAAATGGAAAAAAAAAGGAAAAAAAAATCGAAAAAAAAAGGAAAAAAAATCCAAAAAAATCCCAAAAAATCCCTGAAAAATTCCCAAAAATCCCCTTAAAATCCCTAAAAAATACCCCAAAAAATCCCCAAAAAATCTGAATAAAATCCAAAAAAATTCCAAAAAAATCCCCCAAAAAATCGAAAAAAATAAAAAAAAATCCCAAAAAAATCCCAAAAAATCCCTGAAAAATTCACAAAAATCCCCTTAAAATCCCTAAAAAATACCCCAAAAAATCCCAAAAAAATCTGAATAAAATCCAAAAAAATTCCAAAAAAATCCCAAAAAATTAAAAAAAATCCAAAAAAATTCAAAAAAAATCCCAAAAAATCCAAAAAAATTCCCAAAAAATCCCCTAAAAATACCTTAAAAAAACCCCCAAAAATCCACAAAAAAATCCAAAAAATTCAGAAAAAATCCAAAAAAAATCCAAAAAAAATCAAAAAAAAATTGAAAAAAATCCAAAAAAAATCCAAAAAAATCCAAAAAAATCCAAAAAGTTCCCAAAAATCCCCTTAAAATCCCTAAAAAAATCCCCCAAAAAATCCACAAAAAAATCCAAAAAATTCAGAAAAAAATCCGAAAAAATTCCAAAAAAAATCCAAAAAAAATCCAAAAAAAATGGAAAAAAAATCGAAAAAAATCCAAAAAAAATCGAAAAAAAATGGGAAAAATTCCCAAAAAATTCCCCAAAATTCCCAGAATTCCCAAATTCCCAGATCTCCACTCACCCAGCACCTGGAGCGTGGTGTGCTCGCTGAAGCTGTACTGGTTGTACCCCCCCAGGTCCCCCCTGAAGTAATAACGCCCGGCCAGCTCCGGGCTCAGGGGGGGTCCCAATTCCAGGGAACAATCCCGAATTCCCGGATCCCCCAGGAGCCGAGCGCGGCCGGAGAAGCTCTCGTGGACCCCCCCGGGGCGGGATCGGGCGACCACCGGGGGGTAACTGCGGGGGTAGGGGCTCCCGAAGAACCAGAGCCCCTGAACCGAGCCCGGGCGCAGCTCCTCGGGGAAGGAGAAACGGCACGGGATGGAAACGCAGGAGCCCGATAATCCCGACACTGCTGGGGGCATCCAGGCGGCCCAGGAGGCGGCCAGGAGTCCTGGGAAAAGGGGAAAAATGGGAAAAAATGGGAAAAATGGGTTAGGAGTTCATAGGATGGGATTTGGGGTCAAAAAAATGGGGTTTGGGGTCAATAATGGTCTAAAAATGGGAATTTTGGGGTCTCAGGGTGGCCCAGGAGGCGGCCAGGATTCCCGGGAAAAGGGGAAAAATGGGAAAAGTGGGAAAAAATGGGTTGGGAGTTCATAGGATGGGGTTTGGGGTCAAAAAAATGGGATTTGGGGTCAAAAAATGGGATCTGGGGTCAATAAAATGGGAATTTGGGGTCAATAATGGTCTAAAAATGGGAATTTTGGGGGGTTTTTGGGGTCTCAGAGTGGCCCAGGATTCCTGGGAAAACGGGAAAAATGGGAAAAGTGAGAAAAAACAGGGAAAAAAATGGGTTAGGAGTGGGAAAAATGGGATTTGGGGTCAAAAAACCAGGGCTTTGGGGCCAATAATGGTCTAAAAATGGGAATTTTGGGGGGTTTTGGGGTCTCAGGGTGGCCCAGGAGGCGGCCAGGAGTCCTGGGAAAAGGGGAAAAATGGGAAAAGTGAGAAAAAATGGGTTAGGACTTCATAGGATGGGGTTTGGGGTCAAAAAAATGGGATTTGGGGTCAATAATGGTCTAAAAATGGGAATTTTGGGGGTTTTTGGGGTCTCAGAGTGGCCCAGGAGGCGGCCAGAATTCCTGGGAAAACGGGAAAAATGGGAAAAATGGGTTAGGAGTTCATAGGATGGGGTTTGGGGTCAAAAAAATGGGGTTTGGGGTCAATAATGGTCTAAAAATGGGAATTTTGGGGTTCTAAAGTGGCATCCAGGCGGCCCAGGAGGCGGCCAGGAGTCCTGGGAAAAGGGGAAAAATGGGAAAAGTGGGAAAAAATGGGGTTTGGGGTCAAAAAAATGGGGTTTGGGGTCAATAAAACGGGGTTTAGGGTCAATAAAATGGGAATTTTGGGGGGTTGTGGGGTCTCAGAGCGGCCCAGGAGTCCTGGGAAAATGGGAAAAATGGGAAAAGTGAGAAAAAACAGGGAAAAAATGGGTTAGGAGTGGGAAAAATGGGATTTGGGGTCAAAAAAATGGGATTTGGGGTCAATAGTGGTCTAAAAATGGGAATTTTGGGAGGTTTTGGGGTCTCAGAATGGCCCAGGAGTCCTGGGAAAATGGGAAAAATGGGAAAAGTGAGAAAAAACAGGGAAAAAAATGGGTTAGGAGTGGGAAAAATGGGATTTGGGGTCAAAAAAATGGGGTTTGGGGTCAATAAAATGGGATTTGGGGTGAATAGTGGTCTAAAAATGGGAATTTTGGGGTCTCAGAGTGGCCCAGGAGGCGGCCAGAATTCCTGGGAAAACGGGAAAAATGGGAAAAGTGAGAAAAAATGGGTTAGGAGTTCATAGGATGGGGTTTGGGGTCAAAAAAATGGGATTTGGGGTCAATAATGGTCTAAAAATGGGAATTTTGGGGGGTTTTGGGGTCTCAGAGCGGCCCAGAATTCCTGGGAAAATGGGAAAAATGGGAAAAATGAGAAAAAACAGGGAAAAAACTGGGTTAGGAGTGGGAAAAATGGGATTTGGGGTCAAAAAAATGGGATTTGGGGTCAATAATGGTGTAAAAATGGGAATTTTGGGGGGTTTTGGGGTCTCAGAGCGGCCCAGGAGGCGGCCAGGATTCCTGGGAAAAGGGGAAAAATGGGAAAAGTGAGAAAAATGGGGTTAGGAATGGGAAAAATGGGGAAAAAATGGGATTTGGGGTCCATAGAATGGGGTTTGGGGTCAATAGTGGTCTAAAAATGGGAATTTTTGGGGAGGTTTTGGGGGGTTTTGGGGTCTCAGAGTGGCCCAGGATTCCTGGGAAAATGGGAAAAATGGGAAAAGTGAGAAAAAATGGGGTTTGGGGCCAAAAAAATGGGATTTGGGGTCAATAAAATGGGAATTTTGGGGGGTTTTGGGGTCTCAGAGCGGCCCAGGAGGCGGCCAGAATTCCTGGGAAAAGGGGAAAAATGGGAAAAGTGGGTTAGGAGTGGGAAAAATGGGATTTGGGGTCAAAAAACCAGGGGTTTGGGGTCAATAATGGTCTAAAAATGGGAATTTTGGGTCAATAATGGTCTAAAAATGGGAATTTTGGGGGGTTTTGGGGTCTCAGAATGGCCCAGGAGTCCTGGGAAAATGGGAAAAATGGGAAAAGTGAGAAAAAACAGGGAAAAAACTGGGTTAGGAGTGGGAAAAATGGGATTTGGGGTCAAAAAAATGGGATTTGGGGTCAATAAAATGGGATTTGGGGTCAAAAAAATGGGAATTTGGGGTCAAGAATGGTGTAAAAATGGGAATTTTGGGGAGGGTTTGGGGTAATTTTGGGAATTTTTTTGGTTATTTCGGGGCTTTGGGGATTTTTCAGGGATTTTTTGGGGTAAATTTGGGAATTTTTTGGTTCTTTGGGGAATCCCGGGTGGTTCTGAGGGAATTTTGGGATGATTTTGGGGAAGTTTTGGAGTTTTGGGGGAATTTTGGGGGGAATTTGGGAATTTTGGGAATTTTGAGAGGTTTTGGGGATTTTTGAAGGATTTTGGGGCTTCTTTAAGGAATTTTGGGGTGACTTTGGAGTTTTTAGGGGATTCTTGGGGTTTTTTTGGGATTTTGAGGGAATTTTGGGAGGATTTGGGAATTTTGGGGGGGATTTTGGGGGAATTTGGGGAATTTTGGGGGGTTTTGAGGGATTTTTTTGATTTATTTTGGATTTTTTGGGGTTGTTTCTGGGGTTTTGGGGTCTCTTTGAGGACATTAAAGGAGAATTTGGGGCTCCCAGTCCCTCCCAGTCCCTCCCAGTCCCTCCCAGTGCCCCCAGCCCCCAAACCAGTAAGGAAAAAGCCCAAACCAGTAAGGAAAAAGCCCAAACCAGTATAAACCAGTAAGCCCCCAGCCCCTCCCAGTACCTGGCGGCAGCAGCAGCAGCAGCAGCAGCGGCCGGGGGCTCATGGTGGCACTGGGGGGGGACACGGGGGTCACTCCAGTCCCTCCCAGTATCCCCCAGTGCCTCCCAGTATCCCCCAGTGCCTCCCAGTATCCCCCAGTGTCACCTCCCAGTGCCTCCCAGTCCCTTCCCAGTCCCCCCCCCAGTGTTCCCAGTTGCTCCCAGTGCTCCCAGTACCTCTCGATGTCACTGTCCCCAGTGCTCCCAGTTCCCCCCAAATCCCCTCCCAGTGCTCCCAGTGCTCCCAGTTCCCTCCCAGTCCCCCCCAGTACCTCCCAGTATCGCTGTCCCCACTGTCCCAGTGGCTCCCAGTCCCCCCCAGTTCCCTCCCAGTGCTCCCAGTCCCCCCCAAATCCCCTCCCAGTATCTCCCAGTCCCCCCCAGTGGCTCCCAGTGGCTCCCAGTCACCCCCAGTCCCCCCCAAATCCCCTCCCAGTCCCCCCCAGTGCTCCCAGTACCTCCCAGTATCGCTGTCCCTGCTGTCCCCACTGTCCCAGTGGCTCCCAGTGGCTCCCAGTTCCTCCCAGTTCCCCCCCAGTTCCCCCCAGTTCCCTCCCAGTTGCTCCCAGTACCTCCCAGTATCACTGTCCCCACTGTCCCAGTTGCTCCCAGTGCCCTCCAGTACCTCCCAGTGCTCCCAGTATCGCTGTCCCCACTGTCCCCAGTGCTCCCAGCTCCCTCCCAGTTGCTCCCAGTTCCCCCCCAGTTCCCCCTCAGTTGCTCCCAGTTGCTCCCAGTATCGCTGTCCCTGCTGTCCCCACTGTCCCAGTGGCTCCCAGTCCCCCCCAGTTCCTCCCAGTCCCCCCCAAATCCCCCCCCAGTACCTCCCAGTGCTCCCAGTATCGCTGTCCCCACTCTCCCAGTTCCTCCCAGTGCTCCCAGTACCTCCCAGTGTCACTGTCCCCACTGTCCCAGTGCTCCCAGTGGCTCCCAGTCACCCCCAGTTCCCCCCAAATCCCCTCCCAGTCCCCCCCAGTGGCTCCCAGTACCTCCCAGTATCGCTGTCCCCACTGTCCCAGTTCCCTCCCAGTGCTCCCAGTATCGCTGTCCCCACTGTCCCAGTGCTCCCAGTATCGCTGTCCCCACTCTCCCAGTGCTCCCAGTCCCCCCCAGTTCCCTCCCAGTCGCTCCCAGTGGCTCCCAGTGCTCCCAGTCCCCCCAGTTCCCTGCCAGTGCCCCCCAGTACCTCCCAGTATCGCTGTCCCCCGCTGTCCCAGTTGCTCCCAGTATCGCTGTCCCCGCTGTCCCCACTGTCCCAGTGGCTCCCAGTTCCCTCCCAGTCCCCCCCAGTTCCCTCCCAGTCCCCCCCAGTTCCCGCCCCTCCCCCCCCCGTGTCAGTCCCCAGTGTCCCCATTGTCCCTCCGGTCCCAGGCGGCGACAGCGGCGCCTCCCCCGCCCCTCCCCCACCCCGGGGTGACCCCCCCTGGGACCCCTCCCCCACCCCGGGACCCCTCCCCCACCTTGGGACCCCCCCGGGACCCCTCCCCCACCCCGGGGTGACCCCCCTGGGACCCCTCCCCCACCCTGGGACCCCTCCGGGACCCCTCCCCCACCCTGGGACCCCCCCCCGGGACCCCTCCCCCACCCTGGGACCCCCTGGGACCCCCCCGGGACCCCCCTGGGACCCCTCCCCCACCCTGGGACCCCCCCTGGGACCCCTCCCCCACCCTGGGACCCCTCCGGGACCCCTCCCCCACCCTGGGACCCCCTGGGACCCCCCCGGGACCCCTCCCCCACCCCGGGGTGACCCCCCCCGGGACCCCTCCCCCACCCCGGGACCCCTCCCCCACCCTGGGACCCCTCCCCCACCCTGGGACCCCACCCGGGACCCCCCCTGGGACCCCCTGGGACCCCACCCGGGACCCCTCCCCCACCCTGGGACCCCCTGGGACCCCCCCGGGACCCCTCCCCCACCCCGGGACCCCTCCCCCACCCTGGGACCCCCTGGGACCCCCCCGGGACCCCTCCCTGCCCCTCCCCCACCCTGGGACCCCCCTGGGACCCCTCCCCCACCCCGGGACCCCTCCCCCACCCCGCCGGGACCCCCCCATTTCCCTTCCCCCCCTGGGACCCCTCCCCCACCCTGGGACCCCCCTCCTGCCCCTCCCCCACCCTGGGACCCCCCTGGGACCCCCCCGGGACCCCCCTCCTGCCCCTCCCCCACCCCCGGGACCCCCCCATTTCCCCTCCCCCCCCCCCGCCCCTCCCCCCACGCGCGGATTCCGCGCGCGCCGCGGGGACAAAGGGACAGTGTGACACCCCCGGGGGGAGGGGCGGGGAAAAACCGGGAATTCGGGGGGAAAATCGGGAATTTTGGGGGGAAAATCGGGAATTTTGGGGGGAAAATCGGGAATTTTGGGAAAAAATCGGGAATTTGGGGGGGAAAATCGGGAATTTTGGGGGAAAATCGGGAATTTTGGGAAAAAACCGGGAATTTTGGGGGGAAAATCGGGAATTTTGGGAAAAAATCGGGAATTTGGGGGGGAAAATCGGGAATTTTGGGGGAAAATCGGGAATTTTGGGAAAAAACCGGGAATTTTGGGGGGAAAATCGGGATTTTTGGGAAAAAATCGGGAATTTTGGGGGAAAATCGGGAATTTTGGGGGGTCCCTGGAGGGATTTGGGGGAAAAAACTGGGAATTTTGGGGGGGAAATGGGGAATTTTAAGGGAAAAACCGGGAATTTTGGGGAAAAAACGGGAATTTGGGGGGAAAAATCGGGAATTTTGGGGAAAAATCGGGAATTTTGGGGAAAAATAGGGAATTTTGGGGGGTCCCTGGAGGGATTTGGGGGAAAAAACCGGGAATTTTGGGGGGGAAATGGGGAATTTTAAGGGAAAAACCGGGAATTTTGGGGAAAATCGGGAATTCGCGGGGGAAAAATCGGGAATTTGGCGGGTCCCGGGAGGGATTTGGGGGGAAAAATCGGGAATTTTGGGAAAAAATCGGGAATTTGGGGGGAAAATCGGAAATTCGGGGAGTCTCGGGAAGAGGTTTTGGGGAAAAACGGGAATTTTGGGGAAAAAACGGGAATTTTGGGGGGTCCCGGGAGGGATTTGGGGGGAAAAATCGGGAATTCGGGGGGGGAA
Organism: Poecile montanus; assembly: GCA_038429875.1. Taxonomy (NCBI): domain Eukaryota; kingdom Metazoa; phylum Chordata; class Aves; order Passeriformes; family Paridae; genus Poecile; species Poecile montanus. The sequence continues at coordinate 22,822 of CM076535.1, forward strand.
ATTGGGAATTTCCGGGAATTTCAGGGAGTTTGGGGGGTCCCGGGAAGAGATTTTGGGGAAAAAACCGGGAATTTGGGGGGGAAATTGGGAATTCGGGGGGGGAAAATCGGGAATTTTGGAGGAAAGTTCGGGAATTTCGGGGAGTTTAGGGGGGTCCCAGGAGGGATTTGGGGGGAAAAACCGGGAATTTGGGGGGAAAATCGGGAATTCGGGGGGGGAAAAACGGGAATTTTGAGGAAAAATTCGGGAATTTGGGGGAAAACCCGGGAATTCAGGGGGTCCCGGGAAGAGATTTTGGGGAAAAAAGCGGGAATTTGGGGGGGAAACGGGGATTTTTTGGAGGAAAATTCGGGAATTTCCGGGAATTTCGGGGAGTTTGGGGGGTCCCAGGAGGGATTCGGGAGGAAATTCGGGAATTCGGGGGGGGAAATTCGGGAATTTTGGGGGAGAAAAACCGGGAATTTGGGGGGGAAAACCGGGAATTTTGGGGAAAATTCGGGAATTTTGGGGGTCCCGGGAGGGATTGTGGGGAAAATTCAGGAATTCGGGGGGGAAAATCGGGAATTTTGGGGAAAATCGGGAATTCGGGGGTGAAAATTCGGGAATTTGGGGGAAAACCCGGGAATTCAGGGGGTCCCGGGAAGAGATTTTGGGGAAAAAAGCGGGAATTTGGGGGGGAAATCGGGATTTTTTGGAGGAAAATTCGGGAATTCGGGGGGGAAAATCGGGAATTTTGGGGAAAATTCGGGAAGTTTGAGGGGTCCCAGGAAGAGATTTTGGGGAAAATTCGGGAATTCGGGGGGTTCTGGGAAGGTTTGGGGGGTCCCGGGAAGGGAATTTGGGGGAAAAATTGGGAATTTGGGGAAAACCCGGGAATTTTCGGGAAGTTTGGGGGGTCCCGGGAAGGGATTTGGGGGGGGGAATTCGGGAATTTGAAGGGAAAAACCGGGAATTCGAGGGGAAAATCGGGAATTTTGGGGGAATTTCGGGAAGTTTGGGGGGTTCTGGGAGGGGATTTTGAAGGGAAATCCGGGAATTTTTGGGAATTCGGGAATTCGGGGGGTTCCAGGAAGGGATTTTGGGGAAAAATCCGGGAATTTGGGGGAATTTCGAGGAGTTTTTTGAGGATTTTAAAGGATTTTGAAGGAATTTTGGGAATTTTGGGGGGTCCCGGGAAGGGATTTGGGGGAAAATCGGGGAATTTTGGGAAACCCCGGGAATTTTGGGGGATTTCGAGGAGTTTTTTGGGGTTCCAGGGGGGTTTAGGGAGGGAATTCCAGGAATTTTTGGGAATTCGGGAATTTGGGGGGTCCCGGGAGGGGATTTGGGGGAAAATCCGGGAATTTTGGGGGATTCCAAGGAATTTTTGGGGAGGATCCCGAGGAATTCCAAGGAATGGGGGGGGGGGGAGGGTCCCACTCACCTCCCAAAATTCCAAAGGGGGAAGAAAATTCCCAAAAAGTCCTCGGGGGGGTCCCCAAAGCTCCCAAATTCGGGGCCCGAGTGTGGGGGGAGGGGAAAGGGCCGGGATTAAATGGGGGGGGAGGGCGGGGGGAGGGGCTGGACCCGCCCCTCCCCCCCCCCGTGGCTCCCATTGTTCCCTCCCTTCTCCCCCTTTTCCTGTTTTTCCCACTTTTCCCACATTTTTCCCTTTTTTTCCCATTTTTCCCCATTTTCCCCCTTTTTTTCCCATTTATTCCCAATTTTCCCCAATTTTTTCCCATTTTTCCCCCTTTTTTTCCCATTTTTTCCCCATTTTTTCCCATTTTTCCCCATTTTTTCCCAATTTCCCCCCATTTATTCCCAATTTCCCCTCAATTCCTCCCGATTTCCCCAATTTCCCAATTTTCCTCCAAATATTCCCAATTTTCCCCAATTTTTCCCAATTTCTCCCAATTTTTCCAATTTTTTCCCCATTTTCCACAATTTTTTCCCAATTTCCCCCCATTTATTCCAAATTTCCCCCCTTTTCCCCTCATTTATTCCTAATTTTTGCCCATTTTCCCCATTTTTCTCACAATTTTCCCAATTTTCCAGCAATTTTTCCCCATTTTCCCCCATTTTTTCCCAATTTTTTCCCATTTTTTCCCGATTTTTCCCGATTTTCCCCAATTTCCCCCCAATTTTCCCCAATTTCCCCTAATTTATTCCCAATTTTTCCCCATTTTCCCCACAATTTTCCCAATTTTCCCCATTTTTTTCCCAATTTTTTCCCAATTTTCCCCATTTTTCCCAATTCTTCCCAATTTTTCCCAATCTTTCCCGATTTTCCCGATTTTTCCCAATTTTTCACATTTTTTTCCTATTTTTCCGATTTTTCCCGATTTTTCCCGATTTTCCCCATTTTTCCCAATTTTTCCCCATTTTTCCCCATTCTTCCCAATTTTCCCCGATTTTTCCCGATTTTTCCTCATTTTTCCCAATTTTTCCCAATTTTCCCCATTTTTCCCAATTTTTCCCAATTTTTCCCCATTTTTCCCAATTTTTCCCCATTTTTTCCCGATTTTTCCCGATTTTTCCCAATTTTCCCCAATTTTTCCCAATTTTTCCCCATTTTTCCCAATTTTCCCCAATTTTCCCGATTTTCCCCATTTTCCCCATTTTTCCCGATTTTTCCCGATTTTTCCCGATTTTCCCCATTTTTCCCAATTTTTCCCAATTTTTCCCCATTTTTCCCAATTTTTCCCAATTTTCCCCGATTTTTCCCCATTTTTCCCAATTTTTCCCAATTTTTCCCGATTTTTCCCGATTTCCCCCATTCCCCCAATTTTCCCGCCCCATTTCCATATAAGGCGATGGGCGTGGCCTAACCCGGAAGTGGGCGTGGCCTAACCCGGAAGTGCCGGTGCCCAGGTGCGCTGGCCCCGCCCCCTCCGGCCCCGCCCCCACCTGCCCGAGCCAAGATGGCGGCGGCGCTGGGGGCGCTGCTGGCGCTGCTCGGTGGGTGCCTAATTAGCGCTAATTAACGCGCTAATTAACCCCGGCCGGGCCATTGAGGGGCTGGGGGTTCATTAGGGGGGGTTAATTAAGGGGGTTCGGGGTTAATTAAGGGGGTAATTAACGGGGGTCTGGGGTAATTAAGGGGCTGGGGTTAATTAGGGGGGTTAATTAAGGGGGTTCAGGGTTAATTAGGGGGGTAATTAACGGGGGTCTGGGGTAAATAAGGGGCTGGGGTTAATTAGGGGGGTAATTAACAGGGGTCTGGGGTAATTAACAGGGCTGGGGTTAATTAGGGGGGTAATTAAGGGGGTTCAGGGTTAATTAGGGGGCTTAATTAAGGGGGTTCGGTGTTAATTAGGGGGGTAATTAATGGGGGTTGGGGTAATTAACGGGGTCCGGGGTAATTAAGGGGCTGGGGGTTAATTAGGGGGGTAATTAAGGGGCTGAGGGGGTAATTAAGGGGCTGGGGTTAATTACGGAGGGTAATTAACGGGATCCAAGTTAATTAAGGGGGTTCTGGGGTAATTAAGAGGCTGGGGGTTCATTAGGGGGGTAATTAAGGGGGTCCAGGGTTAATTAGGGGGGTAATTAATGGGGTTCTGGGGTAATTAGGGGGGTAATTAAGGAGGTGTAATTAATTAGGGGTTAATTAGGAGGGCACAGGTGAGTCTGGGGGTCACACCTGGGCAGGTGTCGCCTCACCTGTGTCACCTGTGTCACCTGTGTCACCTGTGTCACCTCACCTGTGTCACCTGTGTCACCTGTGTCACCTCACCTGTGTCACCTGTGTCACCTGTCCTGTGTCACCTGTGTCACCTGTCCTGTCCCACCTGTGTCACCTGTGTCACCTGTGTCACCTGTGTCACCTCACCTGTGTCACCTGTGTCACCTGTGTCACCTGTGTCACCTGTGTCGCCTCACCTGTGTCACCTGTCCTGTGTCACCTGTGTCACCTGTGTCACCTGTGTCACCTGTGTCACCTGTGTCACCTGTGTCGCCTCACCTGTGTCACCTGTCCTGTGTCACCTGTGTCACCTGTGTCACCTCTGTCACCTGTGTCACCTGTGTCACCTGTGTCACCTGTCCTGTGTCACCTGTCCTGTGTCACCTGTGTCACCTGTGTCACCTGTCCTGTGTCACCTGTGTCACCTCACCTGTGTCACCTGTGTCACCTGTCCTGTGTCACCTGTGTCACCTCACCTGTGTCACCTGTGTCACCTGTCCTGTGTCACCTGTCCTGTGTCACCTGTCCTGTGTCACCTGTGTCACCTCACCTGTGTCACCTGTGTCACCTGTCCTGTGTCACCTGTCCTGTCCCACCTGTGTCACCTGTGTCACCTGTGTCACCTGTCCTGTGTCACCTGTCCTGTGTCACCTCACCTGTGTCACCTGTGTCACCTCACCTGTGTCACCTGTGTCACCTGTCCTGTGTCACCTCACCTGTGTCACCTGTGTCACCTGTGTCACCTGTCCCGTGTCACGTGTCCTGTGTCACCTGTGTCACCTGTGTCACCTGTGTCACCTGTGTCACCTGTGTCACCTGTGTCACGTGTCCTGTGTCACCTGTGTCACCTGTGTCACCTCACCTGTGTCACCTGTCCTGTGTCACCTGTCCTGTCCCACCTGTGTCACCTGTCCCAGGTGTGTCACCTGTCCTGTGTCACCTGTCCCGTGTCACCTCACCTGTGTCACCTGTCCTGTGTCACCTGTCCTGTGTCACTTGTGTCACCTGACCTGTCCCACCTGACCCCTCACACCTGTTCAATCTCACCTGTGTCACCTGTCCTGTCCCACGTGTGTCACCTCACCTTTGTCACCTCACACCTGGCCCACCTGTGTCACCTGTGTCACCTGTCCCATGTCACCTGTGTCACCTGTGTCACCTGTCCTGTCCCACCTGTCCCACCTCACCTGTGCAGGTGTCCCTGTCCCCTCTCGCCTGTCCCAGGTGTGTCACCTGTGATCTCTCACCTGTCCCAGGTACACCTGTCCCCAGGTGTGTCACCCGTCCAGGTGTGTCACCCATCCAGGTGTGTCACCTGGCTCTGATCTGTCCCCAGGTGTGTCACCCATCCAGGTGTGTCACCCATCCAGGTGTGTCACCTGGCTCTAACCTGTCTCACCTGTCCAGGTGTCTCTGATCTCTCTCCAGGTGTCTCTAACCTGTCTCACCTGTCCCCAGGTGTGTCACCTGTCTCTGATCTGTCCCCAGGTGTGTCACCTGTCTCTAACCCCTGTCTCTCACCTGTCCCAGGTACACCTGTCCAGGTGTGGTCCCTCCAGGTGACAATCCCCGAGCCCCGCACCGTCGCTCTCCTGTTCCGGGTGTCTCTAACCTGTCTCTCACCTGTCCCCAGGTGTCTCTGATCTGTCCCCAGGTGTGTCACCTGTCTCTGATCTGTCCCCAGGTGTGTCACCTGTCTCTGATCTGTCCCCAGGTGTGTCACCTGTCCCCAGGTGTGTCACCTGTCTCTGATCTGTCCCCAGGTGTGTCACCTGTCCAGGTGTGGTCCCTCCAGGTGTCTCTAACCCCTCTCCAGGTGTCTCTAACCCCTGTCTCACCTGTCCCCAGGTGTGTCACCTGTCTCTGATCTGTCCCCAGGTGTGTCACCTGTCCAGGTGTCTCTAACCCCTCTCCAGGTGTCTCTAACCTGTCTCTGATCTGTCCCCAGGTGTGTCACCTGTCTCTAACCCCTGTCTCACCTGTCCCAGGTACACCTGTCCAGGTGTGGTCCCTCCAGGTGTCTCTAACCTGTCTCACCTGTCCCCAGGTGTGTCACCTGTCCAGGTGTGGTGTCCCCAGGTGTCTCTAACCCCTGTCTCACCTGTCCCCAGGTGTGTCACCTGTCTCTAACCTGTCTCTCACCTGTCCCCAGGTGTGTCACCTGTCTCTGATCTGTCCCCAGGTGTGTCACCTGTCTCTAACCTGTCTCTGGTCTCTCTCACCTGTCCCCAGGTGTGTCACCTGTCTCTCACCTGTCCCCAGGTGTGTCACCTGTCTCTGATCTGTCCCCAGGTGTGTCACCTGTCCAGGTGTGGTCCCTCCAGGTGTCTCTAACCCCTCTCCAGGTGTCTCTAACCTGTCTCACCTTTCCCCAGGTGTGTCACCTGTCTCTGATCTGTCCCCAGGTGTGTCACCTGTCCAGGTGTGGTCCCTCCAGGTGACAATCCCCGAGCCCCGCACCGTCGCTCTCCTGTTCTGGGTGTCTCTGATCTCTCTCTCACCTGTCCAGGTGTCTCTGATCTGTCCCCAGGTGTGTCACCTGTCTCTGATCTCTCTCTCACCTGTCCCCAGGTGTGTCACCTGTCTCTAACCTGTCTCACCTGTCCCCAGGTGTGTCACCTGTCTCTGATCTGTCCCCAGGTGTGTCACCTGTCCAGGTGTGGTCTCTCCAGGTGACAATCCCCGAGCCCCGCACCGTCGCTCTCCTGTTCTGGGTGTCTCTAACCTGTCTCACCTGTCCCCAGGTGTCTCTAACCCCTGTCTCACCTGTCCCCAGGTACACCTGTCCAGGTGTGGTCCCTCCAGGTGACAATCCCCGAGCCCCGCACCGTCGCTCTCCTGTTCTGGGTGTTTCTAACCTGTCTCACCTGTCCAGGTGTCTCTAACCTGTCTCTCACCTGTCCCCAGGTGTGTCACCTGTCTCTGATCTGTCCCCAGGTGTGTCACCTGTCTCTAACCTGTCTCTCACCTGTCCCCAGGTGTGTCACCTGTCTCTAACCCCTCTCTGGTCTGTCCCCAGGTGTGTCACCTGTCCAGGTGTGGTCCCTCCAGGTGACAATCCCCGAGCCCCGCACCGTCGCTCTCCTGTTCCGGGTGTCTCTAACCTGTCTCACCTGTCCAGGTGTCTCTAACCTGTCTCACCTGTCCCCAGGTGTGTCACCTGTCCAGGTGTGGTCTCTCCAGGTGTCTCTAACCCCTCTCTGGTCTGTCCCCAGGTGTGTCACCTGTCCAGGTGTGGTCCCTCCAGGTGACAATCCCCGAGCCCCGCACCGTCGCTCTCCTGTTCCAGCCGGTTCTGCTCCGCTGCCAGTTCCAGGTGAGCTCACCTGGGCCCCCCCCCATCGTCACCTGGAAGTACAAATCCTTCTGTCCCGACACCTGGAGCTCACCTGGCGCCTCGGGGGCGTCACCTGGCGGCTCCGGGGCGTCACCTGGCGGCTCCGGGGCGTCACCTGGCGAGGCGGCCGCCGCCTGTCCCGACTGGGCTCGCACCGTGCGCATCGTGGCCACCAAGCAGGGCCAGCAGGTGACGCTGGGAGATTTCTACCTGGGCAGGGCCGTCACCATCCAGGGAGGTGAGAGCACACCTGGGGACAGGTGGGGGTACCTGGGGACAGCTGGGGACACCTGGGGACAGGTGGGGATACACCTGTGGACAGGTGGGGACACCTGGGGACAGCTGGGGATACACCTGGGGACAGGTGGGGGTACCTGGGGACACCTGGGGACAGCTGGGGGTACCTGGGGACACCTGGGGACACCTGGGGACACACCTGGGGGGAGCTGGGGATACACCTGGGGACAGCTGGGGACACCTGGGGACAGCTGGAACACACCTGAGGACATCTGGATATACCTGGGGAACACCTGGGGACACCTGGACACACCTGGGGGGCAACTGGGGACACCTGGAGTACACCTGGATACACCTGGACACACCTGGGGACACCTGGGGGACACCTGGGCTACACCTGTCACCTGTCTCACCTGTCCCTGATGTCCCACCTGTCTCTGTCACACCTGTCCATGTCACACCTGTGTCACCTGTGTCACCTGTCACACCTGTCACACCTGTCCATGTCACACCTGTCACACCTGTCACACCTGTCCATGTCACACCTGTCACACCTGTCCAGGTGCAGAGCTCAGTCTTGGCCCCGCGGCGTGGGGTGACAGCGGCTGTACCTGTGCACTGTCACCTGTCCTGTGTCACCTGTGTCACCTGTCCTGTGTCACCTGTCCTGTGTCACACCTGTCACACCTGTCACACCTGTCACACCTGTCACACCTGTCACACCTGTCACACCTGTCACACCTGTCCTGTCACACCTGTCCAGGTGCAGAGCTGAGCCTGGGTCCGGCAGCGTGGGGTGACAGCGGCTGTACCTGTGCACTGTCACCTGTCCTGTGTCACCTGTCCATGTCACACCTGTCACACCTGTCCATGTCACACCTGTCCTGTGTCACCTGTCCTGTGTCACACCTGTCCATGTCACACCTGTCACACCTGTCCATGTCACACCTGTCACACCTGTCCATGTCACACCTGTCACACCTGTGTCACACCTGTCACACCTGTCCAGGTGCAGAGCTCAGTCTCGGCCCCGCAGCGTGGGGTGACAGCGGCTGTACCTGTGCACTGTCACCTGTCCTGTGTCACCTGTCCTGTGTCACCTGTCACACCTGTCACACCTGTCCAGGTGCGGAGCTGAGCCTGGGTCCCGCAGCGTGGGGTGACAGCGGGCTGTACCTGTGCACTGTCACCTGTTCTGTGTCACCTGTCACACCTGTCCTGTCACACCTGTCACACCTGTCACACCTGTCACACCTGTCCCTGTCACACCTGTCCAGGTGCAGAGCTCAGTCTGGGTCCCGCAGCGTGGGGTGACAGCGGCTGTACCTGTGCACTGTCACCTGTCCTGTGTCACACCTGTCACACCTGTCCATGTCACACCTGTCACACCTGTCACACCTGTCACACCTGTCACACCTGTCCAGGTGCGGAGCTGAGCCTGGGCCCGGCAGCGTGGGGTGACAGCGGCTGTACCTGTGCACTGTCACCTGTCCTGTGTCACCTGTGTCACACCTGTCCATGTCACACCTGTCCTGTGTCACACCTGTCACACCTGTCCATGTCACACCTGTCACACCTGTCACACCTGTCCTGTGTCACACCTGTCCATGTCACACCTGTGTCACACCTGTCACACCTGTCCTGTCACACCTGTCACACCTGTCCTGTCACACCTGTCCAGGTGCGGAGCTCAGTCTCAGTCCGGCAGCGTGGGGTGACAGCGGCTGTACCTGTGCACTGTCACCTGTCCTGTGTCACACCTGTCACACCTGTCCTGTGTCACACCTGTCACACCTGTCACACCTGTCCTGTGTCACACCTGTCACACCTGTCCATGTCACACCTGTCCTGTCACACCTGTCCTGTCACACCTGTCACACCTGTCACACCTGTCCTGTGTCACACCTGTCACACCTGTCCTGTCACACCTGTCCTGTGTCACACCTGTCACACCTGTCACACCTGTCACACCTGTCCTGTCACACCTGTCACACCTGTCACACCTGTCCTGTCACACCTGTCCAGGTGCGGAGCTGAGCCTGGGTCCCGCAGCGTGGGGTGACAGCGGCTGTACCTGTGCACTGTCACCTGTCCTGTGTCACCTGTCCATGTCACACCTGTCACACCTGTCCTGTCACACCTGTCCATGTCACACCTGTCACACCTGTCACACCTGTCCTGTGTCACACCTGTCACACCTGTCACACCTGTCACACCTGTCCAGGTGCAGAGCTGAGCCTGGGTCCCGCAGCGTGGGGTGACAGCGGCTGTACCTGTGCACTGTCACCTGTCCTGTGTCACCTGTGTCACCTGTCACACCTGTCACACCTGTCACACCTGTCTGTACCTGTCACACCTGTCCTGTATCACACCTGTCACACCTTTCACACCTGTCCTGTCACACCTGTCACACCTGTCCTGTGTCACCTGTCCTGTGTCACACCTGTCACACCTGTCACACCTGTCCTGTCACACCTGTCCAGGTGCAGAGCTGAGTCTCGGCCCCACGGCGTGGGGTGACAGCGGCTGTACCTGTGCACTGTCACCTGTCCTGTGTCACCTGTCCTGTGTCACACCTGTCACACCTGTCCATGTCACACCTGTCACACCTGTCACACCTGTCCTGTGTCACACCTGTCACACCTGTCCTGTCACACCTGTCCAGGTGCGGAGCTGAGCCTGGGTCCCGCGGCGTGGGGTGACAGCGGCTGTACCTGTGCACTGTCACCTGTCCTGTGTCACACCTGTCACACCTGTGTCACACCTGTCCTGTCACACCTGTCCAGGTGCGGAGCTGAGCCTGGGTCCGGCAGCGTGGGGTGACAGCGGCTGTACCTGTGCACTGTCACCTGTCCTGTGTCACACCTGTCACACCTGTCACACCTGTCCATGTCACACCTGTCCTGTCACACCTGTCACACCTGTCACACCTGTCACACCTGTCACACCTGTCACACCTGTCACACCTGTCCAGGTGCGGAGCTGAGCCTGGGCCCGGCAGCGTGGGGTGACAGCGGCTGTACCTGTGCACTGTCACCTGTCCTGTGTCACACCTGTCACACCTGTCACACCTGTCCATGTCACACCTGTCACACCTGTCACACCTGTCACACCTGTCACACCTGTCCTGTGTCACACCTGTCACACCTGTCACACCTGTCACACCTGTCCTGTGTCACACCTGTCACACCTGTCCATGTCACACCTGTCCAGGTGCAGAGCTGAGTCTCGGTCCCGCAGCGTGGGGTGACAGCGGCTGTACCTGTGCACTGTCACCTGTCCTGTGTCACCTGTCCTGTGTCACACCTGTCACACCTGTCCATGTCACACCTGTCCTGTCACACCTGTCACACCTGTCACACCTGTCACACCTGTCACACCTGTCCATGTCACACCTGTCACACCTGTCCAGGTGCAGAGCTCAGTCTGGGTCCCGCAGCGTGGGGTGACAGCGGCTGTACCTGTGCACCGTCACCTGTCCTGTGTCACCTGTCCCTGTCACACCTGTCCTGTGTCACACCTGTCACACCTGTCACACCTGTCACACCTGTCCATGTCACACCTGTCACACCTGTCCAGGTGCAGAGCTCAGTCTGGGTCCCGCAGCGTGGGGTGACAGCGGGCTGTACCTGTGCACCGTCACCTCCACCACCGACCTGCAGGGCAACAACGAGGGCGTGGCTGAACTGGTGGTACTGGGTGAGACTGGGGGGAACTGGGAGGGACTGGGAGGGACTGGGATGAACTGGGACCAAACTGGGATGGACTGGGAGGGAACTGGGAGGGACTGGGGGGAACTGGGATGGAACTGGGACCAAACTGGGAGGGACTGGGAGGGACTGGGAGGGACTGGGAGGGGACTGGGAGGGGACTGGGAGGGAACTGGGATGGACTGGGGGGAACTGGGATGGAACTGGGACCAAACTGGGATGGACTGGGAGGGACTGGGAGGGACTGGGAGGGACTGGGACCAAACTGGTTTGGACTGGGATGGACTGGGGGGAACTGGGAGGGACTGGGATGAACTGGGAGGGACTGGGAGGAACTGGGACCAAACTGGGATGGACTGGGAGGGAACTGGGAGGGGACCAGGAGGGACTGGGAGGGAACTGGGATGGACTGGGATGAACTGGGAGGGACTGGGAGGAACTGGGACCAAACTGGAACCAAACTGGGACAAACTGGGAGGGGATTGAACTAAACTGGGGGGAACTGGGGGGAGACTGGTTTGGGGTTACTGGTTTATACTGGTGTGGGGGTGGGGTTACTGGTTCATACTGGTGTGGGGGTGGGGTTACTGGTTTATACTGGTGTGGGGGGTGGGGTTACTGGTTTATACTGGTGTGGGGGTGGGGTTACTGGTTTATACTGGTGTGGGGGTGGGGTTACTGGTGTGGGGGTGGGGTTACTGGTTCATACTGGTGTGGGGGTGGGGTTACTGGTTTATACTGGTGTGGGGGGTGGGGTTACTGGTTTATACTGGTGTGGGGGTGGGGTTACTGGTTTATACTGGTGTGGGGGTGGGGTTACTGGTTTATACTGGTGTGGGGGTGGGGTTACTGGTTTATACTGGTGTGGGGGTGGGGTTACTGGTCCGGACTGGGAGGAACTGGGGCGGCCTCCGGGCCCCTCCCCCCGTGTCCCCCCAGGGTCGCTGCCCGAGGGCTCCCGGCTCCTGCCCGAGGGGACCCTGCCAGGTACAGGCGCACCTGGGACAGGTGTGAGACACCTGGGGGGATAAAAATACACCTGGGGACACCAAAACTACACCTGGGGACACCAAAATACACCTGGGGACACCTGGGGGGATAAAAATACACCTGGGGACACCTGGGGATGGGTGTGACACACCTGGGGACACCTGGGGACACCTGGGGACACCAAAATACACCTGGGGATGGGTGTGACACACCTGGGACACCAAAATACACCTGGGGACACCTGGGGACACCAAAACTACACCTGGGACAGGTGTGAGACACCTGGGGATGGGTGTGAGACACCTGGGGACACCAAAAACACACCTGGGAACATCAAAACTGCACCTGGGGACACCAAAACTGCACCTGGGGACACCTGGGGACACCTGGGGACACCTGGGGATGGGTGTGACACACCTGGGGGGGTAAAAGCACACCTGGACACACCTGGGCGAGGTTCGGGGCCATTTGGGTCCCATTTTTTGGGCTGTTCTCGGTGTTTTGGGGTTACCTTGGGATAATTTGGGATAAATTTGGGCCATTTTGGGTTGATTTTGGGCTGTTTTGGGGCTGTTTTGGGGTTCATTTTGGGTTGGTTTTGGCTGGTTTTGTGCTGTTTTTGGGGCTGTTTTCGGTTGTTTTGGGGCTGTTTTGGGTTGATTTTCGCTGGTTTTGGGCTGTTTTTGGGCTGTTTTGGGTTCATTTTGGGCTGGTTTTTATTTGATTTTGGGCTGTTTCTCCCCAGACTGGCTGTTCGTTTTTGAGCTGTTTTTGGGTTGATTTTGGGCTGTTTTGGGTTGTTTTGGAGTTGATTTTGGGCTGATTTTGGCCGTTTTTGGGCTGTTTCTCCCCAGACTGGCTGTTCGTGGTGCTGCTGGTTTTGGGTTGATTTTGGGCTGTTTTGGGGCTGTTTTGGGGCCGTTTTTGGGTTGATTTTGGCCGTTTTTGGGCTGTTTCTCCCCAGACTGGCTGTTCGTGGTTCTGCTGTTTTTGGGTTGATTTTGGGCTGTTTTGGGGCCGTTTTTGGGTTAATTTTGGCCGTTTTTGGGCTGTTTCTCCCCAGACTGGCTGTTCGTTTTTGAGCTGGTTTTGGGTTGATTTTGGGTTAATTTTGGCCGTTTTTGTGCTGTTTTGGGGCCGTTTTTGGGTTGATTTTGGCCGTTTTCGGGCTGTTTCTCCTCAGACTGGCTGTTCGTTTTTGAGCTGTTTTTGGGTTGATTTTGGGCTGTTTTGGGGCCGTTTTTGGGTTGATTTTGGCCGTTTTCGGGCTGTTTCTCCCCAGACTGGCTGTTCGTTTTTGGGTTCATTTTGGGCTGTTTTGGGGCTGGTTTTGGGTTGATTTTGGCTGTTTTTGGGCTGTTTCTCCCCAGACTGGCTGTTCATTTTTGGGTTGATTTTGGGCTGTTTTGGGGCTGGTTTTGGGCTGATTTTGGCCGTTTTTGGGCTGATTTTGGCCGTTTTTGGGCTGTTTCTCCCCAGACTGGCTGTTCGTGGTGCTGCTGTTTTTGGGTTGATTTTGGGCTGTTTTGGGGCCGTTTTTGGGTTGATTTTGGCCGTTTTCGGGCTGTTTCTCCCCAGACTGGCTGTTCGTTTTTGAGCTGGTTTTGGGTTGATTTTGGGTTAATTTTGGCCATTTTTGGGTTGATTTTGGCCGTTTTTGGGCCGTTTCTCCCCAGACTGGCTGTTCGTTTTTGAGCTGTTTTTGGGTTGATTTTGGGCTGTTTTGGGGCCGTTTTTGGGCTGATTTTGGCCGTTTTTGGGCTGATTTTGGCCGTTTTTGGGCCGTTTCTCCCCAGACTGGCTGTTTGTGGTGCTGCTGTTTTTGGGTTGATTTTGGGTTAATTTTGGGCTGTTTTGGGGCCGTTTTTGGGCTGATTTTGGCCATTTTTGGGCCGTTTCTCCCCAGACTGGCTGTTCGTGGTGCTGCTGCTGTCGGGGGCGGGGCTGTTGCTGTTGGGGGCGGGGCTGTGCTGGTGCCAGTGCTGTCCCCACACCTGCTGCTGTTACCTGCGCTGCCCCTGCTGCCCCCGCACCTGCTGCTGCCCCGAGGCGCGTGAGTACCTGGGGACACACCTGGGGACAGGTGGGACACACCTGGGGACACCTGGGGACACCTGGGGACACCAAAACTCACCTGGGGACACCTGGGGACACCTGGGGACACCTGGGGACACCGAAACTCACCTGGGGACACCTGGGGACACACCTGGGGACACCTGGACACACCTGGGGACACCTGGGGACACACCTGGGGACAGGTGGGGACACCTGGAACACACCTGGGGACACACCTGGGGACACCTGGGGACACCGAAACTCACCTGGGGACACCTGGGGACACACCTGGGGACACCTGGGGACACACCTGGGGACACCTGGGGACACCGAAACTCACCTGGGGACACCTGGGGACACACCTGGGGACAGGTGGGACACACCTGGGGACACCTGGGGACACACCTGGGGACAGCTGGGGACACACCTGGGGACACCTGGGGACACCTGGGGACACCTGGGGACATCTGGGGACACCTGGAGACACCTGGGACACACCTGGGGACAGCTGGGGACACACCTGGGGACAGCTGGGGAGCACTTGAGATACACCTGGACACACCTGGGAGGTCTGGGAACACACCTGAGCACACCTGGGGACACCTGGGGGGGTTCTGAGCACAGCTGGACACACCTGGACACACCTGGGGGGGTTCTGGACACACCTGGGGGGGTTCTGAGCACACCTGGACACACCTGGACACACCTGGGGGGGTTCTGGACACACCCAGGGAGGTCCTGAGCACACCTGGACACACCTGGGTGGGTTCTGAGCACACCTGGGGGGGTTCTGGACACACCTGGACACACCTGGGGGGGTTCTGAGCACACCTGGACACACCTGGACACACCTGGGAGGGTTCTGAGCACACCTGGAGGGGTTCTGGACACACCTGGGGGGTTCTGGGCTCTCCTGGGTGTGTCCAGGTGGATCTCAGAGCTCACCTGGGCTCACCTGTCCCCTCCCCTCCCCCCCCAGTTTACCTGGCTGGGAAAGCGGCGACCTCGGGGGGCGCCTTCGGCCCCTCCCCCCACCCCGGACTGCCCCTTCAGCTCCTCGGTGAGTGGGGGAGGGGCGGGGGGAGGGGCTCAGGTGAGCCCAGGTGAGCCCCAGGTGAGGCCTGAGCTGTCCCCTCCCCCCCCAGGGAGCAGCCAGAGCTCTCAGGTGCCGCTGCTGAGAGACAGCGACAGCTCAGGTGAGCCCGGGGTGATTGACAGCTGTCAATCACGGGGCTGGGGCGGGTAAACAGGGGACTGGGGGTTACTGGTTTATACTGGTTTATACTGGGAGGTGTTGGGTCTATGTTGGGTGCCGGGCCGGGCTCCAAAGCTCAGCAGGTTCCGCCCCGGTCACGGCCTGGATGGGTGACCTGAATGGAAACCTGTTACTGGTTTATACTGGGAGGCGCTGGGGCTGTACTGGGAGGTTCTGGGGCCGCACTGAGGCTGTACGGGGTCCATCCTGGTCCATACTCGTTTTTACTGGTTTATACTGGGAGGTGTTGGGTCTATGTTGGGTGCCGGGCCGGTCTCCAAAGCTAAGCAGGTTCCGCCCCGGTCACGGCCTGGATGGGTGACCTGAATGGAAACCTCTTACTGGTTTATACTGGGAGGCACTGGGGCTGTACTGGGGGGCGCTGGGGCCGCACTGAGACTGTACTGGGTCCATCCTGGTCCATACTGGTTTTTACTGGTTTATACTGGGAGGTGTTGGGTCTATGTTGGGTGCCGGGCCGGTCTCCAAAGCTAAGCAGGTTCCGCCCCGGTCACAGCCTGGATGGGTGACCTGAATGGAAACCTGTTACTGGTTTATACTGGGAGGCACTCGGGCTGTACTGAGGCTGTACTGGGTCCACACTGGTTTTTACTGGTTTTTACTGGTTTTTACTGGTTTATACTGGGAGGTGTTGGGTCTGTGTTGGGTGCCGGGCCGGTCTCCAAAGCTAAGCAGGTTCCGCCCCGGTCACGGCCTGGATGGGTGACCCGAATGGAAACCTGTTACTGGTTTATACTGGGAGGCGCTGGGGCTGTACTGGGAGGTTCTGGGGCCGCACTGAGGCTGTACGGGGTCCATCCTGGTCCATACTGGTTTATACTGGTTTTTACTGGGAGGTGTTGGGTCTATGTTGGGTGCCGGTCCGGGCTCTGAAGCTCAGCAGGTTCCGCCCCGGTCACGGCCTGGATGGGTGACCCGAACGGGGCCGTCCCTGGATCGAGGCCTCCCCTGGCGTGGGGGGGGTGGGGTGGGGGAGGGGCTCTGCTCCGCCCCTCCCCCAACGCCCCCCGGGCCCCTCCCCCTCCCCCCAGCCCCCCCCAGCACCCTGAGGTTCCTGGAGCAGCACCTGAGCAGCTGGGACCCCCCCGGGGGCGGAGCCTCCACCTGGGAGCCCGGTGAGGGGGGAGGGGCTGGGGGGGGTCCTGGGGGGTCTTGGGGGGTCCCTGGGGGGGGGGTTGGGGGGTCCTGGAGGGGATTTGAGGAGATTTTGGGGTGTCCTGGGGGGGTTTGGGGGTCCCTGGGGGGGTTTGGGGGGCCCTGGGGGGGCTTGGGGGGTCCCTGGGGGGGGGTTAGGGGGTCCTGGGGGGGATTTGAGGAGATTTTGGGGGGCTCTGGGGGGGTTTGGGGGGTCCTGGGGGGGGTTTGGGGGTCCCTGGGGGGGGTTTGGGGGGTCCTGGAGGGGATTTGAGGAGATTTTTGGGGGTCCTGGGGGGATTTTGGGGTTCCCCTGAGGGATTTTGGGGAGATTTTGGGGGGTCCCAGGGGGAATTTGTGGAATTTTTGGGGTGGTCTCACCCCTCCCCCACCCTAAACCCCTCCCCCTCCCCCCAGGCCCCGCCCCCAGTGACGTCACCTCCCTGCACGAGCTCCCCCCCCGCCGGGTGGGGGAGGGGCCCTGGGGCTCCGGGACCCCTCCCCCACCCCCGGGACCCCCCCGGCGGGAAAGGGGAGGGGGGGGGGAGGGGCGAGGGGGGAAACCCCTCCCCCACCCAGGACCCCCCCGGGACCCCCCCGGAGGCTGCGAAAGGTGGGGGAGGGGAGACGGGGGAGGGGAAATTTGGGGGATTTGGGGAATTTTGGGAATTTTGGGGTAAATTTGGGGGATTTTGGGGAATTTTTGGGAATTTTCGGGAATTTTGGGATCATTTGGGACAAAATTTGGGGTAAATTTGGGATAATTTGGGGTAAAATTGGGGGATTTTGGGGAATTTTTGGGAATTCTTGGGAATTTTGGGATCATTTGGGGCAAAATTTGGGATAATTTGGGATAATTTGGGGTAAAATTGGGGGATTTTGGGGGATTTTTGGGAATTTTTGGGAATTTTGGGGAATTTTTGGGAATTTTGGGCTCATTTGGGGTAAAATTTGGGATAATTTGGGGGATTTGGGGTAAATTTGGGGGAATTTTTGGGAATTCTGGGATAATTTTGGGTAAAATTTGGGATAATTTGGGGGATTTGGGATAATTTGAGGAATTTTGGGGAATTTTGGGATAATTTGGGGTAAAATTTTAATGAATTTGGGGTAATTTGGAATAATTTGAGGAATTTAGGGTAAAATTTGGGATAATTTGGGGTAAATTTGGGGGATTTTGGGGAATTTTTGGGAATTTTGGGGAATTTTGGGATAATTTGGGGTAAAATTTGGGATAATTTGGGGGATTTTGGGGAATTTTTGGGAATTTCGGGATAATTTGGGGTAAAATTTGGGATAATTTGGGGTAATTTGGAATAATTTGGGGGAATTTGGGATAATTTGCAGGATTTTGGGGAATTTGGGGGTATTTTGGGGAATTTGGGGTAAAATTCGGGATAATTTGGGGGATTTGGGGGATTTTTGGGGATTTTTGGGATAATTCGGGGTAAAATTTGGAAGAATTTTGGATAATTTGGGATAATTTGGAATAATTTGAGGAATTTGGGGGAATTTGGGATGATTGGGGGGGATTTGGAATAAATTTGGGGGAATTTTGGGATCATTTGGGGTAAAATTTGGGATAATTTGGGGCAATTTGGAATAATTTGAGGAATTTGGGGTAAATTTGGGGGAATTTGGGGTAAATTTGGGGATATTTTGGAATAAATTGGGGGAATTTGGGGTGGAATTTGGAATAATTTGGGATAATTTGGGGGAATTTGGGGGAATTTGGAATAAATCGGGATAAAATTGGGATAATTTTGGGAGGTTTTGGGATAATTTGGGGCGGAATTTTAAATTATTTGGGATAATTTGGGATAATTTTGGGATAATTTGGGATAATTTTGGGATAATTTGGGATAAATTTGGGATAATTTGGGATAATTTTGGGATAATTTGGGATAATTTTGGGATAATTTGGGATAAATTTGGGATAATTTGGGATAATTTTGGGATAATTTGGGATAATTTGGGATCATTTTTTCCCCTCCCCCCCCCAGAACGACGCCCTGAGCCGCGAGAGCCTCGTGGTGTGAACGGAACCTTCCAGAAACTTCCAGAAATTCCAGGAAAATTCCCAGAAATCCAGGAAATTCCCGAAAATCCAGAACATTCCCGGAATCCCGGTGTTTTCTGGGGCCATTCCCGGATTTTTTCGGTGCCTTTTTTTAGGGATTTGGGGCCAAATAAAAGATTGGAGAAAAATCCGGAGCTGTGACGTCATCACTTCCGCTTGTGACGTCATCGCCTCCAGCCCAGTGACGTCATTTTGGGGAGGGACGGGGTGGGCGGGGCTGGGGGAATTTTGAGGGAATTTCCTGGGATTTTGGGGGGAGTTTTTGGGGAATTTTTTGGGGATTTTTGGGGATTTTTTTGGGATTTTTTTTGGGATTTTTGGGGGGATTTTTTGGGATTTTTTTGGGATTTTTGGGGGGATCTTTTGGGATTTTTTGGGGATTTTTTTGAGGATTTTTTGGGGATTTTTGGGGATTTTTTTTTTATTTTTGGGGGATTTTTTTTTTTAATTTTTTGGGATTTTTTGGGGAATTTTTTGGGAATTTTTTTGGATTTTTTGGATTTTTTTTTTTAATTTTTTGGGGATTTTTTTGGGGATTTTTTTGGAAATTTTTGGGATTTTTTGGGAATTTTTTTGGGAATTTTTGGGGATTTTTTGGGAATTTTTTTTATTTTTTGGGAATTTTTGGGGGGATTTTGGGGGGGATTTTGGGGGGTTTTTTTGGGATTTTTTTGGGAATTTTTTTGGATTTTTTGGGGATTTTTTTTATTTTTGGGGGAATTTTTTTGGGGAATTTTTGGGATTTTTTTGGGGAATTTTTCGGGATTTTTTGGGGAATTTTTGGGATTTTTTGGGAATTTTTTGGGAATTTTCTGGGAATTCTCCGCTTTTCCCGCCTCCCTTTTGGCGGGAACTCCCCCGTGGGCGTGGCCTCACCCCCCCAAACCCCGCCCCTTGTGACGTTCCCCTCTCTGATTGGCCACAACCCCACCCTCAAATCTCGCGAGAACTGGGCGTGGCCTCCCCTTTCCCATCACCCCCCGCGGCCGCCGGGCCCGAACCCGGAAGCTCCGAGCGCCAAAAATTCCCAAAAAATTCCCAAAAAATTCCCAAAAATTCCCAAAAAATTCCCAAAATTTTTCTCCGGGATCGCGGCCGATCCCCCCCGGGCCCGCCATGACTTTGTTCCACTTCGGGAATTGCTTCGCGCTCGCCTATTTCCCCTATTTCATCACCTACAAATGCAGCGGCCTGTGAGGGACTGGGACAAACTGGGACAAACTGGGACGAACTGGGAGGGACTGGGAGGGACTGGGAGGGACTGGGAGGGACTGGGAGGGGGTTGGGAGGGGTTAGAAGGGGATTGGGGGTTACTGGTTTATACTGGTTGGGTGTTTGGGGGTTACTGGTTTATACTGGGAGGGGGCTGGGGGTTACTGGTTTATACTGGGAGGGGGCTGGGGGTTACTGGTTTATACTGGGAGGGGCGGTGGACTGGTTTGGACTGGTTTGGACTGGTTTGGACTGGTTTGGACTGGTTTGTTTGGGTTTAAAGTGGTTTAAACGGGTTAAACTGGTTCAAACTGGTTTGTACTGGTTTGTACTGGTTTGTACTGGTTTGTACTGGTCTGAACTGGTTTGTACTGGTTTGTACTGGGAGCAGGTCGGAGTACAGCGCCTTCTGGCGCTGCGTCCAGGCCGGAGCCACCTACGTACTGGTGCAACTGGGAAAGGTGGGGGAGCAACTGGGAGCAACTGGGAGCAACTGGGAGCAACTGGGAACCCCCAAAATTCCAACTGGGAGGAACTGGGAGCCCCAAAATTCCAACTGGGAGCAACTGGGAACCCCCAGAATTGAACTGGGAGGAACTGGGAATCCCCAAAATTGAACTGGGAGGAACTGGGAGGAACTGGGAGCCCCCAAAATCCAGCTGGGAACCCCAAAATTCCCAAAATTCCAACTGGGAACCCCCAAAATCTGACTGGGAGCAACTGGGAGGAACTGGGAGCAACTGGGAACCCCCAAAATTCCAACTGGGAACCTCCAAAAAAATCCCAAAATTCCCCAAATTTCTCCCAAAATTCCCCAAAATCCAACTGGGAGCAACTGGGAACCCCCAAATTTGAACTGGGAGGAACTGGGAGCCCCTAAAATCAAACTGGGAGCAACTGGGAGCAACTGGGAACCCCCAAAATTCCCAAAATTCCAACTGGGAACTGCCAAATTCTAACTGGGAGCAACTGGGAGGAACTGGGCACCCCCAAAATTGAACTGGGAACCCTCAAAATCCAACTGGGAGGAACTGGGAGCCCCCAGAATTGAACTGGGAGGAACTGGGAACCCCAAAATTCCAACTGGGAGGAACTGGGAGGAACTGGGAGGAACTGGGAACCCCCAAATTCCAACTGGGAGGAACTGGGAACCCCCAAAATTGAACTGGGAGCAACTGGGAACCCCCAAAATTCCCCCAAAATTCCCCAAAAATCCAACTGGGAGCAACTGGGAACCCCCAAAATTGAACTGGGAGGAACTGGGAGCCCCTAAAATCAAACTGGGAGCAACTGGGAGCAACTGGGAACCCCAAAATTCCCAAAATTCCAACTGGGAACTGCCAAATTCTAACTGGGAGCAACTGGGAGGAACTGGGCACCCCCAAAATTGAACTGGGAACCCCCAGAATTGAACTGGGAGGAACTGGGAACCCCCAAAATTGAACTGGGAACCCCCAAAATTCCAACTGGGAGGAACTGGGAGGAACTGGGAACCCCCAAAATCAAACTGGGAACCCCCAGAATTGAACTGGGAGGAACTGGGAACCCCAAAATTCCAACTGGGAGCAACTGGGAGGAACTGGGAACCCCCAAAATTGAACTGGGAACCCTCAAAATCCAACTGGGAGGAACTGGGAGCCCCAAAAATCCAACTGGGAGCAACTGGGAGCCCCCAGAATTGAACTGGGAGGAACTGGGAGCCCCCAAATTCCGACTGGGAACCCCCAAAATTCCCAAAATTCCAACTGGGAGCAACTGGGAGGAACTGGGAGCCCCCAGAATTGAACTGGGAGCAACTGGGAACCCCAAAATTCCCCAAATTTCTCCCAAAATTCCCCAAAAATCCAACTGGGAACCCCCAAAATCCAACTGGGAACCCTCAAAATTCCCCAAATTCCAACTGGGAGCAACTGGGAGCCCCCAAAATTGAACTGGGAGGAACTGGGAGCCCCAAAATTCCCAAAATTCCCCCAAAATTCCCCAAATTTCTCCCAAAATTCCCCAAAATCCAACTGGGAACCCCCAAAATCCAACTGGGAGCAACTGGGAGCAACTGGGAACCCCCAAAATTGAACTGGGAGCAACTGGGAACCCCAAAATTCCCAAAATTCCCCCAAAATTCCCCAAATTTCTCCCAAAATTCCCCAAAATCCAACTGGGAACCCCCAAAATCCAACTGGGAGCAACTGGGAACCCCCAGAATTGAACTGGGAGGAACTGGGAACCCCAAAATTCCCCAAAATTCCAACTGGGAACCCCCAAAAATTCCCAAAATTCCCAAAATTCCCCAAAATTCCCCAAAATTCCCCAAATCCAACTGGGAACCCCCAAAATTCCCAAATTTCCCCAAAATTCCCTGAAAATTCCCCAAAATTCCAACTGGGAGCAACTGGGAACCCCAAAATTCCCAAATTTCCCCAAATTCCCCCCAAAATTCCAACTGGGAACCCCCAAAATCCCCAAAAATTCCCCGGAATTCTCCGGAATTTTCCGGAATTTTCCGGAATTCCCAGATTTCCCCTCCCCCCCCAGATGCTGTTCCTGGCCACGTTTTTCCCGACCTGGGAGGGGCCCTCGGGCGGATACGACCTGGTGGGGGTGAGTCCAGAATTCCCAAAGAATTCCCAAAGAATTCCCAAAGAATTCCCAAATTTCCATCTCAAACCTTCCTGAAAAAATTCCAAAAAAATTCCCAAAAAATTCCATAAAAATCCCAAAAAATTCTGTAAAAAAAAACCCCAAAATTCAGCAAAAATCCCAAAATTCGCTTCGGAATCCGTCCCAAAATCCCCCCAAAAATTCCCAGAGAATTCCCAAAAAATTCCCAAATTTCCATCTCAAACCTTTCCCAAAAAAATTCCCAAAAAATTGCATAAAAATTCCATAAAAATCCCAAAAAATTCTGAAAAAAAAACCCCAAAATTCAGCAAAAATCCCCCAAAAATTCCTTCAGAATTCCCCAAAATTCGCCTCAAAATCCGTCCCAAAATCCCCCCAAAAATTCCCAAAAATTCCCCAAAAATTCCTCTCCCAAAATTCTTTCAAAATCCCCCCCAAAAATCCCAAATTTCCCTCCCAAATCCCATTTTTTCCCCCTAAATTCCCAATTTCCCCCCCAAATTCCCATTTTTCCCTCCCAAAATCCCATTTTCCCCCAAAAATCCCAATTTTTTCCCCCAAAAATCCCATTTTTCCCCCCTAAATCCCCTTTTTTTTCCCCAAATCCCCAATTTTCCTCCCCTAAATTCCCAATTTTCCCCCCTAAATCCCCATTTTTTCCCTGAAATTCCCAATTTTCCTTCGCCAAAATCCCAATTTTCCCCCCCAAAATTCCCATTTTTCCCTCAAAAATCCCATTTTTCCCCCTCAAATCCCAATTTTCCCCCCAAAAATCCCATTTTCCCCCCAAAATCCCATTTTTTCCCCCCAAAATCCCATTTCCCCCCCAAATCCCCAATTTCCCTTCTCCAATTCCCAATTTTCCCCCAAAAAATTCCCATTTTTCCCCCCAAATCCCAATTTTTTTCCCCAAAAAATCCCATTTTTTCCCAAAAAAATCCCATTTTTTCCCCTAAAAATCCCAATTTTCCTCCCTAAATCCCCCCTTTTCTCCCCCAAATCCCATTTTCCCCCCAAATTCCCATTTTTCCCCCCAAATTCCCATTTTTCCCCCCTAAATTCCCATTTTTTCCCTGAAATTCCCAATTTTCCTTCGCCAAAATCCCAATTTTCCCCCAAAAATTCCCATTTTTCCCTCTAAATCCCCTTTTTTTCCCCCCCAAAAATCCCAATTTTCCCTCAAAAATCCCATTTTCCCCCCAAAATCCATTTTTTCCCCCCAAAATCCCATTTCCCCCCCAAATCCCCAATTTCCCTTCTCCAAATCCCAATTTTCCCCCAAAAATTCCCATTTTTCCCCCCAAATCCCAATTTTTCCCCCAAAAAATTCCCATTTTTTTCCCCAAATTCCATTTTTCCCCCCAAAATTCCCAATTTTCCCCCCTCAAATCCCATTTTTCCCTCCCAAAATCCCAATTTTCTCCCCTAAATTCCCATTTTTCCCCCCAAATCTCATTTTTTTCCCCAAAAAATCCCATTTTTCCCCAATAAATCCCCATTTTCCCCCCTAAATTCCCATTTTCCCCCCCTAAAATCCCATTTTTCCCCCCAAATCCCTTTTTTTTTCCAAAAAAATCCCTTTTTTCCCCTAAAAATCCCAATTTTCCCCCAAAAAATTCCCATTTTTCCCCCCAAATCCCAATTTTTCCCCCAAAAAATTCCCATTTTTTCCCAAAAAAATCCCATTTTTTCCCCTAAAAATCCCAATTTTCCTCCCTAAATCCCCCCTTTTCTCCCCGAAATCCCCATTTTCCCCCCGAAATTCCCATTTTTTCCCGTTTTTTCCCAAAATTCCGTTTTTTCCAGGAATTCCTGCGGGCCACGGTGGACGTGGCCGATCTGGGGGGGCTCCAGCTGGCCCTGGGCCGGGGCGGGGGGGAGGGGTGAGCTCAGGATCCTGGTGGCCGCCCTGGGCTGGGCCAGCGCCGAGCTGCTGACGGCCGGAGTTTTTGGGAATTCTGGGAATTTTTGGGAATTTTTGGGAATTTTTTTTCGATTTTTTCTGATTTTTTTTCAATTTTTTTTTGATTTTTTTTCGATTTTTTTTCGATTTTTTGGGGATTTTCGGGGGGTTTGGGATGGGGCAATGTGGAATTATTCATGGGAATTCTGGGAATTTTGGGAATTCTGGGGATTTTCTGGAATTTTGGGAATTTTTTGGGAATTTTTGGGAATTTTTGGGATTTTTTTTCGATTTTTTTTGATTTTTTGGGGGAATTTTTTTTTATTTTTTTGGATTTTTTTGGGGATTTTCGGGGGGTTTGGGATGGGGCAATGTGGAATTATTCACGGCCAGGTGGGAATTCCGGGAATTTCTGGGAATTCTGGGGATTTTCGGGAATTTTTGGGAATTTTTGGGGATTTTTTGGGATGAATTTTGGGTTGAATTCTGGGAATTTTGGGATTTTTGGGATGAATTTGGGCTGAATTCCGGGAATTTTGGGGATGAAATTTTGGGGATTTTTTTGGGCTGAATTCCGGGATAATTTTGGGTTGAATTCCGGGAATTTTGGGAATTCCGGGAATTTTGGAGATGAATTTTTGGGATGAATTTGGGCTGAATTCTGGGAATTTTGGGATGAATTTTGGGGATGAATTTGGGCTGAATTCTGGGAATTTTGGGTTTTTTTGGGATTATTTTGGGCTGAATTCCGGGAATTTTGGGATGAATTCCGGGAATTTTGGGATGAATTTTTGGGATTTTTTTGGGTTGAATTCCGGGAATTTTGGGATGAATTTGGGGAATTTTTGGGATTTTTTGGGCTGAATTCCAGGAATTTTGGGATGAATTTTGGGCTGAATTCCAGGAATTTTGGGGGATGAATTTGGGGTGAATTCCGGGATAATTTTGGGTTGAATTCCGGGAATTTTGGGATGAATTTTGGGATGAATTCCAAGAATTTTGGGATTTTTGGGATGAATTTGGGCTGAATTCCGGGAATTTTGGGATTTTGGGGATGAATTTGGGGGTGAATTCCGGGAATTTTGGGAATTTTGGGATTATTTTGGGGGTGAATTCCGGGAATTTTGGGATTTTTTGGGATTATTTTGGGTTGAATTCTGGGAATTTTGGGATGAATTTTGGGGTGAATTTTGGGAATTTTGGGATTATTTTGGGCTGAATTCCGGGAATTTTGGGATTTTTTTGGGCTGAATTTTGGGAATTTTGGGATTTTGGGGATTTTTTTGGGCTGAATTCCGGGAATTTTGGGATGAATTCCGGAAATTTTGGGATTTTTTTGGGCTGAATTCCGGGAATTTTGGGATTTTTGGGATTATTTTGGGCTGAATTCCAGGAATTTTGGGAATCCCGGGAATTTTGGGCTGAATTCTGGGAATTTTGGGATTTTTGGGATTTTTTTGGGCTGAATTCCGGGAATTTTGGGGATGAATTTTGGGAATTTTTGGGCTGAATTCGGGAATTTTGGATTATTTTGGGCTGAATTCCGGGAATTTTGGGAATTCCGGGAATTTTGGGATTTTTTTGGGCTGAATTCCGGGGAATTTTTGGGATGAATTTTGGGATGAGTTTTGGGCTGAATTCTGGGATTTTTGGGATTATTTTGGGCTGAATTCCGGGAATTTTTGGGATGAATTTTGGGCTGAATTCCGGGAATTTTGGGGATGAATTTTTGGGAATTTTTTGGGCTGAATTCCGGGAATTTTGGGATGAATTTTGGGGTGAATTTTGGGAATTTTGGGATTATTTTGGGCTGAATTCCGGGAATTTTGGGGATGAATTTTTGGGATTATTTTGGGTTGAATTCCGGGAATTTTGGGAATTTTGGGATGAATTTGGGCTGAATTCCGGGAATTTTGGGAGTCCCGGGAATTTTGGGTTGAATTCCGGAATTTTGGGATTTTTTTGGGCTGAATTCTGGGATAATTTTGGGTTGAATTCTGGGAATTTTGGGAATTCCGGGATAATTTTGGGTTGAATTTTGGGAATTTTGGGGTTTTTTTGAGTTGAATTTTGGGCTGAATTCCGGGAATTTTGGGATGAATTTTTGGGATTATTTTGGGTTGAATTCTGGGAATTTTGGGATAATTTTGGGTTGAATTTTGGGAATTTTGGGAATCCCGGGAATTTTGGGCTGAATTCCGGGAATTTTGGGACTCCCGGGCAGGTGCGTCCCCCTGTGGGTCGGGGCCCGGGGGGTGGAGTTTGACTGGAGACACCTCCAGATGGGACTGGACTCCAACATCAGCCTGGTGAGAACTGGGATGGACTGGGACGGACTGGGAGGGACTGGGACGGACTGGGAGGGACTGGGAGGGAACTGGGAGGGACTGGGAGGGACTGGGAGGGGACTGGGGGGGACTGGGACAAACTGGGATGGACTGGGATGGACTGGGAGGGGATTGAACCAAACTGGGAGGGACTGGGAAGGGATTGGGAGGGACAGGGATGAACTGGGAGGGACTGGGAGGGGATTGGGATGGGATTGGGAGGGACTGGGATCAAACTGGGAGGGACTGGGATGGACTGGGAGGGACTGGGAGGGACTGGGAGGGACTGGGAGGGACTGGGGAACTGGGAGGGACTGGGAGGGATTGGGATGGGATTGGGAGGGACTGGGATCAAACTGGGAGGGACTGGGATGGACTGGGAGGGGACTGGATGGAGTGAGAGGGAACTGGGAGGGACTGGGAGGGGATTGGGAGGGACTGGGATAAACTGGGAGGGACTGGGAGGGAACTGGGAGGGGATTGAACCAAACTGGGATGGATTGGGATGGACTGGGAGGGACTGGTTTGGACTGGGAGGGAACTGGGATGGACTGGGAGGGGACTGGGAATTACTGGGGAGGGACTGGGAAGGACTGGGATCAAACTGGGAATGACTGGGATGAACTGGAGGGACGGGGAGAGGACTGGGATGGGCAGGTTTGTACTGGTTTGTACTGGTCCATACTGGTCCATACCGGTTTATACTGGTCCATACCGGTTTATACTGGTCCATACTGGTTTATACCAGTTTATACTGGTCCATACTGGTTTATACTGGTTTATCCTGGTTTAAATTGGTTTATACTGGTCCATACTGGTTTATACCGCTCTATACTGGTTTATACTGGTCCATACCGGTTTATACTGATCCATACCAGTTTATACTGGTTTATACTGGTCCATACTGGTTTATACTGGTTTATACTGGTCCATACCGGTTTATACCGATTCATACTGGTTTATACTGGTCCATACTGGTTTATACCACTCTATACTGGTTTATACTGGTCCATACCGGTTTATACTGATCCATACCAGTTTATACTGGTTTATACTGGTTTATACTGGTTTATACTGGTTTATACTGGTCCAGGTGCGCACGGTGGCCGCGGCCGCTCTCCCACTGGTCCATACCGGTTTATACTGGTCTGTACTGGTTTATACTGGTTTATACTGGTCCAGGTGCGCACGGTGGCCGCGGCCGCTCTCCCACTGGTCCATACTGGTTTATACTGGTTTATACTGGTTTATACTGGTCCATACTGGTTTATACTGGTTTATACTGGTCCAGGTGCGCACGGTGGCCGCGGCCGCTCTCCTCTGGGCCTCGGGCGCCACGACCTCCCCTCCCCCCTGCGGCTGCCCCTGGGGGGGCTCCTGGCGGCGACGGCGTACGAGGGGTTCCTGAGCGGGTACGGGGGAGGGGCAGGGTGGGGGAGGGGCTGGGGGGTGGGGGAGGGGCGTACGAGGGGTTCCTGAGCGGGTACGGGGGAGGGGCCATGGGGTGGGGGAGGGGCAGGGTGGGGGAGGGGCTGGGGACGGCGTACGAGGGGTTCCTGAGCGGGTATGGGGGAGGGGCAGGGGGGTGGGGGAGGGGTTCCTGAGCGGGTATGGGGGAGGGGCAATGGGGTGGGGGAGGGGCTGGGGACGGCGTACGAGGGTTCCTGAGCGGGTACGGGGGAGGGGCAATGGGGGAGGGGTGATGGGGGAGGGGCGTACGAGGGGTTCCTGAGCGGGTATGGGGGAGGGGCAATGGGGGAGGGGCGTACGAGGGGTTCCTGAGCGGGTACGGGGGAGGGGCAATGGGGTGGGGGAGGGGTGATGGGGTGGGGCAGGGTGGGGGAGGGGCTGGGGACGGCGTACGAGGGGTTCCTGAGCAGGTATGGGGGAGGGGCCATGGGGGAGGGGCAGGGTGGGGGAGGGGCTGGGGACGGCGTACGAGGGGTTCCTGAGCGGGTATGGGGGAGGGGCAATGGGTGAGGGGCTGGGGGTGGGGGAGGGGCTGGGGACGGCGTACGAGGGGGTTCCTGAGCGGGTATGGGGGAGGGGCGGGGTGGGGGAGGGGGTGGGGGAGGGGGGCTGGGGGGTGGGGGGAGGGGTTCATGAGCGGGTATGGGGGAGGGGCAATGGGGTGGGGGAGGGGTGATGGGCTGTGGGGGAGGGGCCATGGGGTGGGGATGGGGCGATGGGGGGTGGGGGAGGGGCCATGGGGTGGGGGAGGGGCTGGGGGAGGGGGAATGGGGTGGGGGAGGGGCGATGGGGGGTGGGGGAGGGGTTCCTGAGCGAGTATGGGGGAGGGGCCATGGGGGAGGGTCAGGGGGTGGGGGAGGGCGTACGAGGGGTTCCTGAGCGGGTACGGGGGAGGGGCAGCAGGGTGGGGGAGGGGCCATGGGGGGTGGGGCCATGGGGTGGGGGAGGGGCGATGGGGGAGGGGCCGGGAATTCCCGGAGGGCCGGAAAAGTGGGCGGAGCTTGAGGAGGCGTTTCCTGGGGGGGAGGGTGGGGTGGGGGAGCCTTTGTGGGCGTGTCCGGCTCTATGCAAATGAGGAGGGGGCGTGTCCCGGCCCCTCCCCGCTGAGGCCACGCCCCCTCCTCTCTCTCTCTCTCTCTCCCCAGGTGGGCGGGGCAGGCGCTGGGCCTGGGGCCCTGGGGGGCGCTGGGGCTGCGAGCGCTGGGGGCGGCGGCGCTGGGGCTGGGGGCACTGAGACTGCTGGTGCCCCTCCTACCCCCACCTTGAGACACCTGGACACACCTGGACACACCTGGAGATACCTGAGATACACCTGAGATACACCTGGAGATACCTGAGATACACCTGGACTCACCTGTGGGGGCGGTGGCGCTGGGGCTGGGGGCGCTCAGACTGCTGGTACCACTGCTGCCACCGCCCTGAGACACCTGGAGATACCTGAGATACACCTGGGGACACCTGGGTACACCTGGAGATACCTGAGATACACCTGGAGACACCTGAGATACACCTGGAGACACCTGGAGATACCTGGAGACACCTGAGATACACCTGGACTCACCTGGATACACCTGGACTCACCTGTGGGGGCGGCGGCGCTGGGGCTGGGGGCGCTCAGACTGCTGGTACCACTGCTGCCACCACCTTGAGACACCTGAGAGACACCTGGGGACACCTGGACACACCTGGAGATACCTGGACTCACCTGAGATACACCTGGAGACACCTGAGACACACCTGGATACACCTGGACTCACCTGTGGGGGCGGCGGCGCTGGGGCTGGGGGCGCTCAGACTGCTGGTGCCACTGCTACCCCCACCCTGAGACACCTGGAGACACCTGGAGACACCTGGAGATACCTGAGATACACCTGGAGACACCCAAACACACCTGGACACACCTGGACTCACCTGTGGGGGCTGCGAGCGCTGGGGGCGGCGGCGCTGGGGCTGGGGGCGCTCAGACTGCTGGTACCGCTCCTACCCCCACCTTGAGACACCTGAGATACACCTGGAGACACCTGGGGACACCTGAGATACACCTGGATACACCTGGGGACACCTGGAGACACCTGGAGATACCTGAGATACACCTGAGATACACCTGGACACACCTGAGATACACCTGGACTCACCTGTGGGGGCGGCGGCGCTGGGGCTGGGGGCGCTCAGGCTGCTGGTGCCACTGCTACCACCACCCTGAGACACACCTGGGGACACCTGGAGACACCTGAGATACACCTGGATACACCTGGACTCACCTGGATACACCTGGGGACACCTGGAGACACCTGAGATACACCTGGAGATACCTGAGATACACCTGGAGACACCTGAGATACACCTGGACACACCTGAGATACACCTGGACACACCTGAGATACACCTGGACACACCTGAGATACACCTGGACTCACCTGAGATACACCTGGAGACACCTGGACACACCTGTGGGGGCTGCGAGCGCTGGGGGCGGCGGCGCTGGGGCTGGGGGCCCTCAGACTGCTGGTACCGCTGCTGCCACCACCTTGAGACACACCTGGACACACCTGGACACACCTGGGGACACCTGGAGATACCTGAGATACACCTGAGATACACCTGGAGATACCTGAGATACACCTGGACTCACCTGTGGGGGCGGCGGCGCTGGGGCTGGGGGCGCTCAGGCTGCTGGTACCACTGCTACCCCCACCTTGAGACACACCTGGGGACACCTGGAGACACCTGGGGACACCTGAGGACAGCTGAGGTACACCTGGACACACCTGAGATACACCTGGGGACACCTGGACACACCTGAGATACACCTGGACACACCTGGGGACAGCTGAGATACACCTGGACACACCTGAGTGAATACAGACACACCTGGATACACCTGGAGACACCTGAGATACACCTGGACACACCTGGGGACACCTGGATACACCTGGGGACACCTGGGGACACCTGAGCGAACATGGACGGACGTGGGAGCACCGGAAATACACCTGAGATACACCTGGGGACACCTGAGATACACCTGAATGAACATGGACACACCTGGACACACCCGGATACACCTGGACTCACCTGTGCGTTTATTTTTGGGGTTTAAGGGCAGGAATCGAGTCCAGGTGTGCTGGGGAGGGGCCCCGGTGACGTCACAGGTGTGCAGGTGACGTCACAGGTGACATCACAGGTGTCCAGGTGACATCACAGAGATACAGGTGACATCACAGGTGTGCAGGTGACGTCATAGGTGTCCAGGTGACGTCACAGGTGACCTCACAGGTGTGCAGGTGACGTCACAGAGATCCAGGTGACATGACAGGTGTGCAGGCGACATCACAGGTGTGCAGGTGACATCACAGGTGACGTCACAGGTGTGCAGGTGACATCACAGGTGTCCAGGTGACGTCATAGGTGTCCAGGTGACATCACAGGTGACCTCACAGGTGTGCAGGTGACATCAAAGAGATACAGGTGACATCACAGGTGTCCAGGTGACATCACAGGTGACATCACAGGTGACTGGGTGACATCACAGGTGACATCACAGGTATTTGGGTGACATCACGGGTCTCCAGGTGACATCACAGGTGACGTCACAGGTGTGCTGGTGACGTCACGGGTGAGCAGGTGACATCACAGATGTCCAGGTGGTATCACAGGTGTGCAGGTGACGTCATAGGTGTCCAGGTGACGTCACAGGTGACATCACAGGTGTGCAGGTGACGTCACAGAGATCCAGGTGACATCACAGATGTGCAGCAACGTCACAGGTGTCTGGGTGACATCACAGGTGACTTCACAGGTGTGCAGATGACATCACAGAGATACAGGTGACATCACAGGTATCCAGGTGACGTCATAGGTGTCCAGGTGACATCACAGGTGACATCACAGTGATACAGGTGACATCACAGGTGTCCAGGTGACGTCACAGGTGTCCAGGTGACATCACAGGTGACATCAGAGGTGTCCAGGTGACATCACAGGAGACGTCACAGGTATCCAGGTGACATCACAGGTATTTGGGTGACGTCACAGGTGTGCAGGTGACATCACAGGTGTGCAGGTGACGTCACAGGTGTCCAGGTGATGTCACAGGTGTGTAGATGATGTCACAGGTGTCCAGGTGATGTCACAGGTATCGAGGTGACATCACAGGTGTGTAGATGACATCACAGGTGACATCACAGGCGTGCAGATGACGTCACAGGTGTGTCACTGGATCCCAGGTGTGCAGTGGGCGTGGCCCAGGTGTCCCCAGGTGTCCCCAGGTGTCCCCCCCAGCCCCGCCCTGAGCAATAAACACACCTGGCCACACCTGGAGGAGTCACCTGTGCCTTTATTGGGGGGGACGGGGGGTGGGGGAGGGGGGATCCAGTCCAGGTGTGTCAGTCAGTCCAGGTGTGTCAGTCCAGGTGTGTCAGTCCAGGTGTGTCAGTCCAGGTGTGTCAGTCAGTCCAGGTGTGTCAGTCCAGGTGTGTCAGTCCAGGTGTGTCAGTCAGTCCAGGTGTGTCAGTCAGTCCAGGTGTGTCATTCCCAGGTGTGTCAGTCATTCCCAGGTGTGTCAGTCAGTCCAGGTGTGTCAGTCATTCCCAGGTGTGTCAGTCAGTCCAGGTGTGTCAGTCATTCCCAGGTGTGTCAGTCAGTCCAGGTGTGTCAGTCCAGGTGTGTCAGTCAGTCCAGGTGTGTCAGTCCAGGTGTGTCAGTCCAGGTGTGTCAGTCAGTCCAGGTGTGTCAGTCAGTCCAGGTGTGTCAGTCCAGGTGTGTCAGTCCAGGTGTGTCAGTCCA
This sequence comes from Poecile montanus, assembly GCA_038429875.1. Lineage (NCBI taxonomy): Eukaryota > Metazoa > Chordata > Aves > Passeriformes > Paridae > Poecile > Poecile montanus. The sequence goes on from CM076535.1 coordinate 55,621, forward strand.
GGTGTGTCAGTCAGTCCAGGTGTGTCAGTCAGTCCAGGTGTGTCAGTCATTCCAGGTGTGTCAGTCCAGGTGTGTCAGTCATTCCCAGGTGTGTCAGTCATTCCAGGTGTGTCAGTCCAGGTGTGTCAGTCCAGGTGTGTCAGTCAGTCCAGGTGTGTCAGTCAGTCCAGGTGTGTCAGTCAGTCCAGGTGTGTCAGTCAGTCCAGGTGTGTCAGTCCAGGTGTGTCAGTCCAGGTGTGTCAGTCAGTCCAGGTGTGTCAGTCCAGGTGTGTCAGTCCAGGTGTGTCAGTCCAGGTGTGTCAGTCAGTCCAGGTGTGTCAGTCAGTCCAGGTGTGTCAGTCATTCCCAGGTGTGTCAGTCAGTCCAGGTGTGTCAGTCATTCCCAGGTGTGTCAGTCAGTCCAGGTGTGTCAGTCCAGGTGTGTCAGTCAGTCCAGGTGTGTCATTCCCAGGTGTGTCAGTCCAGGTGTGTCAGTCAGTCCAGGTGTGTCAGTCAGTCCAGGTGTGTCAGTCCAGGTGTGTCAGTCCAGGTGTGTCAGTCAGTCCAGGTGTGTCAGTCCAGGTGTGTCAGTCAGTCCAGGTGTGTCAGTCAGTCCAGGTGTGTCAGTCCAGGTGTGTCAGTCAGTCCAGGTGTGTCAGTCCAGGTGTGTCAGTCCAGGTGTGTCAGTCCAGGTGTGTCAGTCCAGGTGTGTCAGTCAGTCCAGGTGTGTCAGTCCAGGTGTGTCAGTCCAGGTGTGTCAGTCCAGGTGTGTCAGTCAGTCCAGGTGTGTCAGTCCAGGTGTGTCAGTCCAGGTGTGTCAGTCCAGGTGTGTCAGTCAGTCCAGGTGTGTCAGTCAGTCCAGGTGTGTCAGTCCAGGTGTGTCAGTCCAGGTGTGTCAGTCCAGGTGTGTCAGTCCAGGTGTGTCAGTCAGTCCAGGTGTGTCAGTCCAGGTGTGTCAGTCAGTCCAGGTGTGTCAGTCCAGGTGTGTCAGTCCAGGTGTGTCAGTCAATCCCAGGTGTGTCAGTCCCAGGTGTGTCAGTCCCAGGTGTGTCAGTCAGTCCAGGTGTGTCAGTCAGTCCAGGTGTGTCAGTCCCAGGTGTGTCAGTCCCAGGTGTGTCAGTCAGTCCAGGTGTGTCAGTCAGTCCAGGTGTGTCAGTCGGTCCCAGCCCTGAGCAATAAACACACCTGGCCACACCTGGAGGAGTCACCTGTGCCTTTATTGGGGGGGATGGGGGGTGGGGGAGGGGGGATCCAGTCCAGGTGTGCGGGGGAGGGGCCATGGGGGGGGGTCCCAGTGATGGGGGGAGGGGCCATGGGGGGGGGTCCCAGTGATGGGGGAGGGGCCCAGGTGGGCTCCAGGTGTCCAAGGATGGTCCCAGGTGAGTCCCAGGAGCGGTTCCAGGTCTGCAGGTGGGTCCCAGGTGGGTCCCAGGTGGGTCCCAGGTGGGTCCCAGGTGGGTCCCAGGTATCTGAGGAGGGTCCTGGGTGGGTCCAGGTGAGTCCCAGCGATGGGGGAGGGGCTCAGGTGAGCTCCAGGTGTCCAAGGAGGGTCCCAGGTGTCCCAGGGGGGTCCCAGGTGAGCTCCAGGTGAGCTCCAGGTGTCCCAGGGGGGTCCTGAGTGGGTCCAGGTGAGTCCCAGTGATGGGGGAGGGGCCCAGGTGAGCTCCAGGTGAGCTCCAGGTGTCCAGGGAGGGTTCCAGGTGTTCCAGGTGAGCTCCAGGTGTCCAAGGAGGGTCCCAGGTGTCCCAGGGGGGTCTCAGGGGGGTCCCAGGTGAGCTCCAGGTGTCCAGGGAGGGTTCCAGGTGAGCTCCAGGTGAGCTCCAGGTGTCTCAGTAGTAAAGTTCCCGATCCCACCAACCTGGGGGGGGGGAGAGAACCCAGACAGGTGAGGGTGGGGCAGCCCCCAGGTGTCCCCAGGTGTGTCCAGGTGTCCCCAGGTGAGCTCCAGGTGTCCCCAGGTGTCCCCAGGTGAGCTCCAGGTGTCCCCAGGTGTGTCCCCAGCCCCCCCAGGTGTGTCTAGGTGTATCTCAAGTATCCCCAGGTGTCCCCAAGTGTCCCCAGGTGTGTTTTTGATGTCCCCAGGTGCCCCCAGGTGCCCCCAGGTGTCCCCAGGTGTGCCCAGATGTCCGCAGGTGATCTCCAAGTGTCCCCAGCTCTCCCCAGCCCCCCCAGGTGTCCCCAGCTGTCCCCAGGTGTGTCCAGGTGTGCCCAGGTGTGCCCAGGTGTCCCCAGGTGTATCCCCAGCTGTCCCCAGGTGTGCCCAGGTGCCCCCAGCCCCCCCAGGTGTGCCCAGGTGTGTCCCCAGGTGTGTTTTGGGTGTCCCCAGGTGTCCCCAGGTGTCCCCAGGTGTGCCCAGGTGTGCCCAGGTGTCCCCAGGTGTCCCCAGGTGTATCCCCAGGTGTGCCCAGGTGTGTTTTGGGTGTGCCCAGGTGTGCCCAGGTGTGCCCAGGTGTATCCCCAGGTGTCCCCAGCTGTCCCCAGGTGTCCCCAGGTGTATCCCCAGGTGTATCCCCAGGTGTGCCCAGCTGTGTTTTGGGTGTCCCCAGGTATCCCCAGGTGTCCCCAGGTTTCCCCAGGTGTGCCCAGGTGTGCCCAGGTGTCCCCAGGTGTGCCCAGGTGTGCCCAGGTGTGTCACTCACTGCCCGGGTGTCTCCGCACTCCGAGTTTCCGGATCTCGTCGTAGATGAGGATGAGGAGCCCGAAGGGCATCGGCACCAACCACCACTGGAACCTGGGCGGGGCCAGCACCTGCTCAGGTGTGCCCAGGTGTGCCCCAGGTGTGTCCTGGGTGTGCCCAGGTGTGCTCAGGTGTGCCCCAAGTGCCCCCAGGTGTGTCCTGGGTGTGCCCCAGGTGTGTTTCAGGGACTCCCCAGGTGTATTTTGGTGTCCCCAGGTGTGTTTCAGGGTCCCCAGGTGCATTTTGGTTCCCCCAGGTGTATTTTAGGGCTCCCCAGGTGTATTTTGGGGTCCCCAGGTGTATTTTAGGGCTCTCCAGGTGTGTTTCAGGGTCCCCAGGTGTGTTTTCGGGGTTCCCAGGTGTGGTTTTGGGGTTCCCAGGTGTGTTTCAGGGTTCCCAGGTGTGTTTCAGGGTTCTCAGGTGTGTTTTTGCCCCCCCAGGTGTATTTTGGGCTCCCCAGGTGTGTTTCGGGGTTCCCAGGTGTGTTCGGGGCTCCCAGGTGTGTTTCGGGGTTCCCAGGTGTGTTTTGGGCTCCCCAGGTGTGTTTTGGGGCTCCCCAGGTGTATTTTGGGGTCCCCAGGTGTGTTTTGGGGCTCCCCAGGTGTATTTTGGGGTCCCCAGGTGTATTTTAGGGCTCTCCAGGTGTGTTTCAGGGTCCCCAGGTGTATTTTGGGCTCCCCAGGTGTATTTTGGGCTCCCCAGGAGTGTTTCGGGGTTCCCAGGTGTGTTTGGGCTCCCCAGGTGTGTTTTGGGGTTCCCCAGGTGTGTTTTTGCCCCCCCAGGTGTGTTTCGGGGTTCCCAGGTGTGTTTTTGCCCCCCCAGGTGTGTTTCGGGGTTCCCCAGGTGTGTTTTTGCCCCCCCAGGTGTGTTTTTGCCCCCCCAGGTGTGTTTGGGCTCCCCAGGTGTGTTTCGGGGTTCCCCAGGTGTGTTTCGGGATTCCCAGGTGTGTTTTTGCCCCCCCAGGTGTGTTTCGGGGCTCCCCAGGTGTGTTTCAGGGTCCCCAGGTGTATTTTGGGCTCCCCAGGTGTATTTTGGGCTCCCCAGGTGTGTTTCGGGGTTCCCCAGGTGTGTTTTTGGGGTTCCCAGGTGTATTTTGGGCTCCCCAGGTGTGTTTGGGGTGCCCAGGTGCGCTCACCTGATGGGCATGAAGTTGAAGATGTTTGGCATCCCCGGGCAGTAGCAGAGGAAGCAGCCGATGCACACCTGGAACACGATGGCGACCACCAGGGTGCGGTTCCTGTTGGATACACCTGAATTACACCTGAGATACACCTGAATTACACCTGTGATAACACCTGGAACACCTGGAACACCTGAGATAACACCTGTGATATCATTTATTACACCTGGAACACCTGGAACACCTGAGATAACACCTGTGATATCATTTATAACACCTGGAAGACGATGGCGACCACCAGGGTGCGGTTCCTGAAACACACCTGAGTGTCACCTGTGTCACCTGTGACAACACCTGAGATACACCTGTGACACCTGTGACACCTGTGACACCTGTGATAACACCTGGAACACCTGAGATAACACCTGGAACACCTGTGACACCTGTGATAACACCTGTGATAACACCTGTGATATCATTTATGACACCTGTGACACCTGTGACACCTGTGACACCTGTGATAACACCTGGAACACCTGGAACACCTGTGATAACACCTGTGATATCATTTATTACACCTGGAACATGATGGCGACCACCCGGGTGCAGTTCCTGAAACACACCTGAGTGTCACCTGTGTCACCTGTGTTACCTGTTACCTGTGTCACCTATGTCACCTGACACCTGAGATAACACCTGTGACACCTGTGACACCTGTGACACCTGTGATAACACCTGTGATAACACCTGTGATATCATTTATAACACCTGTGTCACCTGTGACACCTGTGACAACACCTGTGACACCTGTGACACCTGTGACAACACCTGTGACACCTGTGACACCTGTGATAACACCTGTGATATCATTTATAACACCTGTGACACCTGTGACACCTGTGACAACACCTGTGACACCTGTGACACCTGTGACAACACCTGTGACACCTGTGACACCTGTGATAACACCTGTGATATCATTTATAACACCTGTGACACCTGTGACAACACCTGTGACACCTGTGATAACACCTGGAACACCTGAGATAACACCTGGAACACCTGTGACAACACCTGTGATATCATTTATAACACCTGGAACACGATGGCGACCACCAGGGTGTGGTTCCTGAAACACACCTGAGTGTCACCTGTGTCACCTTTCTTACACCTGAGATACACCTGTGACACCTGTGTCACCTGTTCCCTGTGTCACCTGACACCTGCGATAGCACCCATAGCACCTGTGGCACCTGTGTTACCTGTACAACCTCTAACAGGTGTCCCCAGGTGTACCCAAACACTCCCCAGGTGTGCCCAGGTGTGCCCAGGTGTGCCCAGGTGTCCCCAGGTGTCCCCAGGTGTCCCCAAACACCCCCCAGGTGTATCACACCTGTCCCCAGGTGTCCCCAGGTGTACCCCAGGTGTCCCCAGGTGTGTCACACCTGTCCCCAGGTGTACCTGAAGGGTCCCTGCTGGAACAGGGAGAGCCGTCGCGTTTTCCGGATCAGCACGTCGGCGATCTGACACACCCCATACCTGTCCCCAGGTGTCCCCAGGTGTCCCCAGGTGTACCCAAACACCCCCCAGGTGTGTCACACCTGTCCCCAGGTGTGTCCAGGTGTACCTGAAGGGTCCCTGCTGGAACAGGGAGAGCCGTCGCGTTTTCCGGATCAGCACGTCGGCGATCTGACACACCCCATACCTGTCCCCAGGTGTCCCCAGGTGTGTCCAGGTGTACCCAAACACCCCCCAGGTGTACCCCAGGTGTGTCACACCTGTCCCCAGGTGTACCTGAAGGGTCCCTGCTGGAACAGGGACAGTCTCCGGGTTTTCCGGATCAGCACGTCGGCGATCTGACACACCCCATACCTGTCCCCAGGTGTCCCCAGGTGTGTCCAGGTGTACCCAAACACCCCCCAGGTGTACCCCAGGTGTGTCACACCTGTCCCCAGGTGTACCTGAAGGGTCCCTGCTGGAACAGGGACAGTCTCCGGGTTTTCCGGATCAGCACGTCGGCGATCTGACACATCTCGATGCTGATGAAGAACACGGTGTAACAGGTGTACTGCTGGTACCTGCGCTGGGCAAACGTCTGTGGGGACAGGTGAGCACACAGGTGAGGGTACAGGTGTGTACAGGTGTGTACAGGTGTGTACAGGTGTGTACAGGTGTGTACAGGTGTAACAGGTGTACTGCTGGTACCTGCGCTGGGCAAACGTCTGTGGGGACAGGTGAGCACACAGGTGAGGGTACAGGTGTGTACAGGTGTAACAGGTGTACTGCTGGTACCTGCGCTGCGCGAATGTCTGCAAGGACAGGTGAGCACACAGGTGAGGGTACAGGTGTGTACAGGTGTGTACAGGTGTGTACAGGTGTGTACAGGTGTGTACAGGTGTGTCTGTGTGTGTACAGGTGTGTACAGGTGTAACAGGTGTACTGCTGGTACCTGCGCTGGGCAAAGGTCTGTGGGGACAGGTGAGGTGAGAACAGGTGTGTCTGTGTGTGTACAGGTGTGTACAGGTGTGTACAGGTGTGTACAGGTGTGTACAGGTGTAACAGGTGTACTGCTGGTACCTGCGCTGGGCGAATGTCTGTGGGGACAGGTGAGCACACAGGTGTGTACAGGTGAGAACAGGTGTGTACAGGTGTAACAGGTGTGTACAGGTGTAACAGGTGTGTACAGGTGTGTACAGGTGTGTACAGGTGTGTACAGGTGTGTACAGGTGTGTACAGGTGTAACAGGTGTACTGCTGGTACCTGCGCTGGGCAAAGGTCTGCAAAGACAGGTGAGCACACAGGTGAGGGTACAGATGTGTACAGGTGTGTACAGGTGTGTACAGGTGTGTCTGTGTGTGTACAGGTGTGTACAGGTGTGTACAGGTGTAACAGGTGTGTACAGGTGTGTACAGGTGTAACAGGTGTACTGCTGGTACCTGCGCTGGGCAAAGGTCTGCAAAGACAGGTGAGGTGAGAACAGGTGTGTACAGGTGTGTACAGGTGTGTACAGGTGTGTCTGTGTGTGTACAGGTGTGTACAGGTGTGTACAGGTGTGTACAGGTGTGTACAGGTGTAACAGGTGTACTGCTGGTACCTGCGCTGGGCAAAGGTCTGCAAAGACAGGTGAGCACACAGGTGAGGGTACAGGTGTGTACAGGTGTGTACAGGTGTGTACAGGTGTAACAGGTGTACTGCTGGTACCTGCACTGGGCGAATGTCTGCAAAGACAGGTGTGTACAGGTGTGTACAGGTGTGTACAGGTGTGTACAGGTGAGAACAGGTGTGTACAGGTGTGTACAGGTGTGTACAGGTGTGTACAGGTGTAACAGGTGTGTACAGGTGTAACAGGTGTACTGCTGGTACCTGCGCTGGGCAAAGGTCTGTGGGGACAGGTGAGAACAGGTGAGAACAGGTGAGAACAGGTGTGTACAGGTGTGTCTGTGTGTGTACAGGTGTGTACAGGTATGTACAGGTGAATATACAGGTATATACAGGTGAGAACAGGTGTGTACAGGTGTGTACAGGTGTGTACAGGTGTGTACAGGTGTGTACAGGTGTGTACAGGTGTGTACAGGTGTTCACTCACCCATTCCTGCCCGTAGCTGTCCTGCAGGTCCTGCAGGTGCGCTCAGGAGAGCACAGGTGTGTGTACAGGTGAACATACAGGTGAATATACAGGTATGTACAGGTATATACAGGTGTGTACAGGTGTATACAGGTATATACAGGTGTGTACAGGTGTGTACAGGTGTATTTACCCATTCCTGGCCGTAGCTGTCCTGCAGGTCCTGCAGGTGCGCTCAGGAGAGCACAGGTGTGTGTACAGGTGAACATACAGGTATATACAGGTATATACAGGTGTGTACAGGTGTATACAGGTGTGTACAGGTGTGTACAGGTGTAACAGGTGTGTACAGGTGTTCACAGGTGTATTTACCCACCCACTCCTGTCCGTAGCTGTCCTGCAGGTCCTGCAGGTGCGCTCAGGAGAGCACAGGTGTGTATAGGATAGCACACAGGTGTGTACAGGTGAACATACAGGTATATACAGGTGTGTACAGGTGTGTCCAGGTGTGTACAGGTGTTCACTCACCCATTCCTGGCCGTAGCTGTCCTGCAGGTCCTGCAGGTGCGCTCAGGAGAGCACAGGTGTGTGTACAGGTGAACATACAGGTGAATATACAGGTGTGTACAGGTATATACAGGTGTGTACAGGTGTGTACAGGTGTGTACAGGTGTGCACAGGTGTTCACTCACCCATTCCTGCCCGTAGCTGTCCTGCAGGTCCTGCAGGTGCGCTCAGGAGAGCACAGGTGTGTGTACAGGTGAACATACAGGTATATACAGGTATGTACAGGTATATACAGGTGTGTACAGGTGTGTACAGGTGTGTACAGGTGTGTACAGGTGTATTTACCCACCCACTCCTGTCCGTAGCTGTCCTGCAGGTCCTGCAGGTGCGCTCAGGAGAGCACAGGTGTGTATAGGATAGCACACAGGTGTGTACAGGTGAACATACAGGTATATACAGGTGTGTACAGGTGTGTCCAGGTGTGTACAGGTGTTCACTCACCCATTCCTGGCCGTAGCTGTCCTGCAGGTCCTGCAGGTGCGCGTCCTCCCAGCGCGGGCGCAGCCCCAGCACCAGCAGTGGCCACCAACCCTCCTGAGCCATGGCCACGAAATAATCGGTGAAACCCGCGAAGGACTGGATCGCACCTGGGCACAGGTGAGACAGGTGAGACAGGTGAGAACAGGACTGGAACGCACCTGGGCACAGGTGAGACAGGTGAGACAGGTGAGAACAGGACTGGAACGCACCTGGGCACAGGTGAGACAGGTGAGACAGGTGAGACAGGTGAGAACAGGTGAGGGAACAGGTGAGACAGGTGAGACAGGACTGGATCGCACCTGGGCACAGGTGAGACAGGTGAGACAGGTGAGACAGGACTGGATCGCACCTGGGCACAGGTGAGAACAGGTGAGAACAGGACTGGATCGCACCTGGGCACAGGTGAGAGGACAGGTGAGACAGGTGAGAACAGGTGAGAACAGGTGAGACAGGTGAGAACAGGTGAGACAGGTGAGAACAGGACTGGATCGCACCTGGGCACAGGTGAGACAGGTGAGACAGGTGAGACAGGTGAGACAGGTGAGAACAGGACTGGATCGCACCTGGGCACAGGTGAGACAGGTGAGAACAGGACTGGATCACACCTGGGCACAGGTGAGAGGACAGGTGAGACAGGTGAGACAGGTGAGAACAGGACTGGATCGCACCTGGGCACAGGTGAGACAGGTGAGACAGGTGAGAACAGGACTGGATCGCACCTGGGCACAGGTGAGAACAACAGGTGAGACAGGTGAGACAGGACTGGATCGCACCTGGGCACAGGTGAGAGGACAGGTGAGACAGGTGAGACAGGTGAGAACAGGACTGGATCACACCTGGGCACAGGTGAGAACAGCAGGTGAGAACAGGACTGGATCGCACCTGGGCACAGGTGAGACAGAACAGGTGAGACAGGTGAGACAGGTGAGAACAGGACTGGATCGCACCTGGGCACAGGTGAGAACAGCAGGTGAGACAGGTGAGAACAGGTGAGACAGGTGAGAACAGGACTGGATCGCACCTGGGCACAGGTGAGAACAGCAGGTGAGACAGGTGAGAACAGGTGAGACAGGTGAGACAGGTGAGACAGGACTGGATCGCACCTGGGCACAGGTGAGACAGGTGAGACAGGACTGGATCGCACCTGGGCACAGGTGAGACAGGTGAGACAGGTGAGACAGGTGAGACAGGTGAGAACAGGTGAGACACGTGAGACAGGTGAGACAGGTGAGAACAGGTGAGACAGGTGAGAACAGGTGAGAACAGGACTGGATCGCACCTGGGCACAGGTGAGACAGGTGAGAACAGGTGAGAACAGGACTGGATCGCACCTGGGCACAGGTGAGAGGACAGGTGAGAACAGGTGAGACAGGTGAGACAGGACTGGATCACACCTGGGCACAGGTGAGAGGACAGGTGAGACAGGTGAGAACAGGTGAGAACAGGACTGGATCGCACCTGGGCACAGGTGAGAACAACAGGTGAGACAGGTGAGAACAGGACTGGATCGCACCTGGGCACAGGTGAGAGGACAGGTGAGACAGGTGAGACAGGTGAGACAGGACTGGATCACACCTGGGCACAGGTGAGAGGACAGGTGAGACAGGTGAGACAGGACTGGATCACACCTGGGCACAGGTGAGAACAACAGGTGAGACAGGTGAGACAGGACTGGATCACACCTGGGCACAGGTGAGAGGACAGGTGAGACAGGTGAGACAGGTGAGAACAGGACTGGATCGCACCTGGGCACAGGTGAGACAGGTGAGAACAGGTGAGGGAACAGGTGAGACAGGTGAGAACAGGTGAGGGGACAGGTGAGACAGGTGAGACAGGACTGGATCGCACCTGGGCACAGGTGAGAACAACAGGTGAGACAGGTGAGACAGGTGAGACAGGTGAGACAGGTGAGACAGGTGAGACAGGTGAGAACAGGACTGGATCGCACCTGGGCACAGGTGAGGGAACAGGTGAGGGAGGATCAGGTGAGAACAGGTGAGGGAACAGGTGAGACGGGTGAGACAGGTGAGAACAGGTGAGACAGGTGAGGGGACAGGTAAGGACAGGTGAGACCTCAGAACTCAGGTGTTGGGACAGTCAGGTGTGTGAGCCCCCAGGTGACCCCAGCCCAGGTGAGCACACCTGTCCAGGTGAGCACACCTGTGCTCACCTATCTGGAAGTATGAGTATGCTGCCAGGTGACCCCAGGTGATCCCAGGTGACCCCAGGTGACCCCAGGTGAGCTCACCTGTCCCTCACCTGTGCACACCTGTGCTCACCTATCTGGAAGTAGGAGTACGCCGCCAGGTGACCCCAGGTGACCCCAGGTGACCCCAGGTGACCCCAGGTGACCCCAGGTGTGCACACCTGTCCAGGTGTGAGCTCACCTGTGCACACCTGTCCCTCACCTATCTGGAAGTAGGAGTACGCCGCCAGGTGACCCCAGGTAACCCCAGGTGACCCCAGGTGACCCCAGGTGAGCACACCTGTCCCACACCTGTCCCTCACCTATCTGGAAGTAGGAGTACACTACCAGGTGACCCCAGGTGACCCCAGGTGACCCCAGGTGTGCACACCTGTCCAGGTGTGAGCTCACCTGTGCACACCTGTGCTCACCTATCTGGAAGTAGGAGTATGCCGCCAGGTGACCCCAGGTGATCCCAGGTGACCCCAGGTGACCCCAGGTGAGCTCACCTGTCCCTCACCTGTGCACACCTGTGCTCACCTATCTGGAAGTAGGAATACGCCGCCAGGTGACCCCAGGTGACCCCAGGTGACCCCAGGTGAGCTCACCTGTCCCACACCTGTCCCTCACCTATCTGGAAGTAGGAGTACACTACCAGGTAACCCCAGGTGACCCCAGGTGTGCACACCTGTCCAGGTGTGAGCTCACCTGTCCCTCACCTGTGCACACCTGTGCTCACCTATCTGGAAGTAGGAGTACGCCGCCAGGGGCTCGTTGACCAATCGGTCGCGCCGGGGGTTGCGCGGTTTCAGGTGCATGATGTCACTCTCGGCGCGCTCGTACGCCAGCGACACCGACGGGAACTGCGGCACAGGTGAGGCCAACAGGTGAGACCAACAGGTGAGACCAACAGGTGAGACAGGTGAGGACAGGGGAGGGGCGGGGCCAGCTGGGACCACGCCCACGCACCTGAGGGACCCCCGAAACCCAACTGGGGGAGCCCGAAATTGGGGTTTGGGGGGGTTCAGGTGAGTCCCAGGTGTCCCCAGGTGTGCCCAGGTGTCCCCAGGTGCCCCCAGGTGAGTCCCAGGTGTCCCCAGGTGTCCCCAGGTGTCCCCAGGTGAGTCCCAGGTGTCCCCAGGTGCCCCCAGCTGTCCCCAGGTGCCCCCAGGTGTCCCCAGGTGTGCCCAGGTGTGCCCAGGTGCGCTCACGATGTCGGTGCAGAGCTCGATGAAGAGGATGGTGATGCAGCCCAGGGGGAGGGGCACGCTGGCCGTGATGTAGATCAGGTACGGCGTCAGTTCCGGAATGTTCTTGGTCAAGGTGTAGGCGATGGATTTCTTCAGGTTGTCAAAAATCAGCCGGCCTGGGGGGGAGGGGAGCGGCCAGGTGAGCCCAGGTGAGCCCAGGTGAGCCCAGGTGAGCCCAGGTGTGTCCAGGTGTGTCCCCAGGTGTCCCCAGGTGTGTCCCCAGGTGAGCCCAGGTGTGTCCAGGTGTCCCCAGGTGTGTCCCCAGGTGAGCCCAGGTGTGTCCCAGGTGTCCCCAGGTGTGTCCCCAGGTGAGCCCAGGTGTGTCCAGGTGTGTCCCCAGGTGTGTCCAGGTGTCCCCAGGTGTCCCCAGGTGTATCCAGGTGTCCCCAGGTGTGTCACTCACCTTGCTCCACCCCGGTGACGATAGAAGCGAAGTTGTCGTCCAGCAGGATCATGTCAGCCCCGTTCCCCCAGGTGTGTCCCCATGTCCCCCAGGTGTCCCCAGGTGTCCCCAGGTGTGTTTTTGATGTCCCCAGGTGTCCCCAGGTGTGTCCCCAGGTGTCCCCAGGTGTGTCCCCACCTGTCCAGGTGTGTCCCTCACCTTGCTCCACCCCGGTGACAATAGAAGCGAAGTTGTCGTCCAGCAGGATCATGTCGGCCGCGTTCCCCCAGGTGTGTCCCCATGTCCCCCAGGTGTCCCCAGGTGTGTCCCCATGTCCCCAGGTGTCCCCAGGTGTGTTTTTGATGTCCCCAGGTGTCCCCAGGTGTGTCACTCACCTTGCTCCACCCCGGTGACGATAGAAGCGAAGTTGTCGTCCAGCAGGATCATGTCAGCCCCGTTCCCCCAGGTGTGTCCCCATGTCCCCCAGGTGTCCCCAGGTGTCCCCAGGTGTGTTTTTGATGTCCCCAGGTGTCCCCAGGTGTGTCCCCACCTGTCCAGGTGTGTCCCCTCACCTTGCTCCACCCCGGTGACGATGGAGGCGAAGTTGTCGTCCAGCAGGATCATGTCGGCCGCGTTCTTGGCGGCGTCGGAGCCGGCGATGCCCATGGCCACCCCGATGTCGGCTTTCTTCAGCGCCGGGGAGTCGTTGACGCCGTCACCCGTCACCGCCACGATGGCACCCTGGGGACATTGGGGACATTGGGGACATTGGGGACATCAGGGACATCAGGTTTGGGGACACCTGGGGCTGGTTTTGGGGGGTTTTGGGGGGTTTTGGGGGGTTTTACAGGGGATTGGAGTCGTTGACGCCGTCACCTGTCACCGCCACGATGGCGCCCTGGGGACACCGGGGGGGTTGGGGACATCGGGGACATTGGGGACACCGGGTTTGGGGACACTGGGGGTTGGGTTTGGGGGGGATTTTGAGGGGTTTTGGGGGGTTTTGGGGGGTGGAGTCATGGACACCGTCACCTGTCACCACCACGATGGCGCCCTGGGGACACCAGGGGGGTTTGGGGACATTTGGGACATTGGGGGGGTTGGGGACATTGGGGACACCGGGGACACCGGGTTTGGGGACACTGGGGGTTGGTTTGGGGGGTTTGGGGGGTTTTGGGGGGTTGGAGTCGTTGATGCCGTCACCTGTCACCGCCACGATGGCACCCTGGGGACATTGGGGACATTGGGGACACCGGGGACACCGGGTTTGGGGACACTGGGGGTTGGGTTTGGGGGGATTTTGGGGGGTTTTGGGGGGATTTTGGGGGGTTTTAGGGGGTGTGGAGTCGTTGACGCCGTCACCTGTCACCGCCACGATGGCGCCCTGGGGACACCGGGGGACACTGGGGACATTGGGGACATTGGGGACATTGGGGACATTGGGGACATCAGGTTTGGGGACACCTGGGGCTGGTTCTGGGGGGTTTTGGGGGGATTTTGGGGGGTTTTGGGAGGGTGGAGTCGTTGATGCCGTCACCCATCACCACCACGATGGCGCCCTGGGGACATTGGGGACATTGGGGACATCGAGGACATCGGGTTTGGGGACACTGGGGGTTGGTTTGGGGGGGTTTTGGGGGGGTTTGGGGACATTGGGGACATCAGGGGTTGGGTTTGGGGACACTGAGGGGGTTGGGGACATCGGGGACACTGGGGGGGTTGGGTTTGGGGGGATTTGGGGGGGTTTGGGGACATTTGGGACATTGGGGACACCAGGGGGGTTTGGTTTAGGGGGTTTTGGGGGGTTTTGGGGGGGTTTGGGGACATTTGGGACATTGGGGACACCAGGGATTGGTTTTGGGGGCGGTTTTGGGGTTGGTTTTGGGGGGATTTTGGGGAAGTTTGGGGACATTTGAGACCTCGGGGTCGTTTGCGGTGTCGGAAACATTGGTGACAATTGGGACATCCCCAATCCCCCAATCCCTCAGTGTCCCCAAACCCCTCCCCCGATGTCCCCAGACCCCCCAGACCCCCCAGACCCCCCCAATGTCCCCAGACCCCCCCAGACCCCCCCGATGTCCCCCCGTGTCCCCACCAGGCGCTGGCAGCTCTCCACGATGATCAATTTCTGCTGCGGCGACGTCCGAGCGAAAACCATCTCGGGGTGGGTGCGGAGCAGCTCCTCCAACGTCCCCGGGGCCATCGAGGCCAGCTCGGTCCCCGTCACCACCCTGGCCCTCGCCTGTCTGCCAAAAAACACACCTGGATACACCTGGGGACACCTGGGGACACCTGGGGACAGCTGGGGACACCTGGACACACCCACAGCCACACCCACAGCAGCTCCTCCAACCTCCCCGGGGCCATCGAGGCCAGCTCGGTCCCTGTCACCACCCTGGCCCTCGCCTGTCTGAGAGGGGACACACCTGAGCACACCTGAGTGCACCTGGATACACCTGGACACACCTGGACACACCCACAGCCACACCCACAGCAGCTCCTCCAACGTCCCCGGGGCCATCGAGGCCAGCTCGGTCCCTGTCACCACCCTGGCCCTCACCTGTCTGCCAAAAAACACACCTGGATACACCTGGGGACACCTGAGATACACCTGGACACACCTGAGCACACCTGAGTGCACCTGGACACACCTGAGCACACCTGGACACACCTGAGCACACCTGGACACACCTGGACACACCTGGACACACCCACAGCCACACCCACAGCAGCTCCTCCAACGTCCCCGGGGCCATCGAGGCCAGCTCGGTCCCTGTCACCACCCTGGCCCTCGCCTGTCTGCCAGAAAACACACCTGGGTACACCTGGGGACACCTGGACACACCTGGGGACACCTGGACACACCTGGACACACCTGGACACACCTGGACACACCTGGGGACACCTGGGGACACCTGAGATACACCTGGATACACCTGGGGACACCTGAGATACACTTGGACACTCCTGGGACACACCTGGGGACAGCTGGGGACACGTGAACACACTCTTACACACCTGGTGACACACCTGAACACACCTGGGCACACCTGGACACACCTGAGCACACCTGGATACACCTGGGACACATCTGGGGACACCTGGACACACCTGGACACACCCAGACACACCCTCACCCACCTGGGCACTGTCACCCACCTGGGGACACCTGAGAGACCCTTGGGGACACCTGGGGACACACCTGGACACACCTGGGGACAGCTGGGGACACCTGAACAGACTCTCACACACCTGGGGACACACCTGGTGACACCTGGGGACACCTGGGGACACACCTGGGGACAGCTGGGGACACCTGAACACACCTGGGGACACCTGAGGACACCTGGGGACACACCTGGACACCCCTGGTTCCACCTGTGCCCCTCACCTGGGGTCCACCTGCTCGAGGGGCAGGCGCAGGCGCGCGGCGACGTCCTCGGGGGTCTCGGAGCCCTCGGAGATGATTCCAACCGAGGCCGCGATGGCCTTGGCCGTGATGGGGTGGTCACCTGTCACCATGATCACCTGTGGGGACACACCTGGGTCACCTGGGGGGGTCACCTGTCACCATGATCACCTGTGGGGACACACCTGGGTCACCTGGGGGGGTCACCTGTCACCATGATCACCTGTGGGGACACCTGGGGTTACCTGGGGACACACCTGGGTCACCTGGGGACACACCTGGGTCACCTGAGTCACCTGGGGGGGTCACCTGTCACCATGATCACCTGTGGGGACACCTGGGGTTACCTGGGGACACACCTGGGTCACCTGGGGACACACCTGGGTCACCTGAGTCACCTGGGGGGGTCACCTGTCACCATGATCACCTGTGGGGACACCTGGGGTTACCTGGGGACACCTGGGGACACACCTGGGTCACCTGGGGACACCTGAGACACACCTGGGGACACCTGAGTCACCTGGGACACACCTGGGGACACCTGGGGGGGTCACCTGTCACCATGATCACCTGTGGGGACACACCTGGGTCACCTGGGGACACCTGGGGGGGTCACCTGTCACCATGATCACCTGTGGGGACACACCTGGGTCACCTGGGGACACCTGGGGACACCTGGGAACACACCTGGGTCACCTGGGTCACCTGGGGGGGTCACCTGTCACCATGATCACCTGTGGGGACACACCTGGGTCACCTGGGGACACCTGAGTCACCTGGGGTGGTCACCTGTCACCATGATCACCTGTGGGGACACCTGGGGTTACCTGGGGACACCTGGGGACACACCTGGGTCACCTGGGGACACCTGAGACACACCTGGGGACACCTGAGTCACCTGGGACACACCTGGGTCACCTGGGGGGGTCACCTGTCACCATGATCACCTGTGGGGACACACCTGGGGACACCTGAGTCACCTGGGGACACACCTGGGTCACCTGGGACACACCTGGGTCACCTGGGGACACACCTGGGGACACCTGGGGACACCTGAGTCACCTGGGGACACCTGAGACACACCTGGGGACACCTGGGGACAGCTGGGGACACACCTGGGGACACCTGAGACACCTGGGGACACATCTGGGGACACCTGGGGGTCACTTGGGGTCACCTGGGGACACCTGGAGGGGTCACCTGTCACCATGATCACCTGGGGGTCACCTGGGGACATCTGGGACACCTGGGGCTCACCTGACTCACCTGTCCCACCTGTGGGCTCAGCCCCGAAATGTCCCCAATGTCCATCTGTCCATCTGTCCATCCTCACCCGTATCCCGGCTGTCCCCAGTGTCCCCAATGTCCCCAGTGTCCCCAGTGGTGTCCATCTGTCCATCTGTCCATCTGTCCATCTGTCCGTCCTCACCCGTATCCCGGCTGTCCCCAGTGATGTCCCCATGTCCCCAGTGTCCCCAATGTCCCCATGTCCATCTGTCCATCTGTCCGTCTGTCCATCCTCACCCGTATCCCGGCTGTCCCCAGTGTCCCCAATGTCCATCTGTCCATCTGTCCGTCCTCACCCGTATCCCGGCTGTCCCCAGTGTCCCCAGTGATGTCCCCAGTGTCCCCAGTGTCCCCAATGTCCCCATGTCCATCTGTCCATCCTCACCCATATCCCGGCTGTCCCCAGTGATGTCCCCAGTGTCCCCAATGTCCCAAATGATGTCCATCTGTCCATCTGTCCGTCTGTCCATCCTCACCCGTATCCCGGCTGTCCCCAGTGTCCCCAATGTCCCCAATGATGTCCCCATGTCCATCTGTCCCCCGTGTCCCCAGTGTCCCCAGTGTCCCCAATGATGTCCCCATGTCCATCTGTCCCCAATGTCCATCTGTCCATCTGTCTGTCCGTCTGTCCATCCTCACCCGTATCCCGGCTGTCCCCAGTGATGTCCCCAATGTCCCCAGTGATGTCCCCATGTCCCCAGTGTCCGTCTGTCCGTCCTCACCCGTATCCCGGCTGTCCGGCACTTGCGCACGGCCTGGGGGACGGTGGCCCTGGGGGGGTCGATGAGGGACACGAGCCCCGCGAAGCAGAGCCCGGTGGCCACTTCGGCCAGGGCCGAGGGGTCAGTGTCCGGTGGGACGGTGTCCGGGGGCAACCAACGGGCACTGAAACCTGGGGGGGACATTGGGGACATCACAGGGGTCACTGGGGTCATTGCTGGGGTCACTGGGGTCACTGGGGTCATTGCTGGGGTCACTGGGGACACTGGGGTCACTGGGGTCATTGCTGGGGTCACTGGGGTCACTGGGGTCATTGCTGGGGTCACTGGGGACACTGGGGTCACTGGGGTCACTATTGGGGTCATTATTGGGGTCACTGGGGTCACTGGGGTCATTACTGGGGTCACTGGGGTCACTGGGGTCACTGGGGTCACTGGGGTCACTGTTGGGGTCACCGAGGGGATTTGGGACATTTGGGGGCCTTGGGGGGTCGTTAGTGGGGGATGGGCGGAGGAGCTCCCTCACCCTTTCCCCTCCCCCACCCACCCCAACCCCTCCCCCACCCACTCCAGCCCCTCCCCACCCCTCCCAACCCCTCCCCCACCCACCCATCCCTCCCCCACCCCCCAGCCCCTCCCCCACCCACCCCAGCCCCTCCCCCACCCCCCAGCCCCTCCCCCACCCACCCCAGCCCCACCCCCACCCCCCAGCCCCTCCCCCACTCACCGAGCACCCTCTCGCCCCTCCCCCCCAGCTCCGCGTACGCCTCCTCCAGGCTCCGCCTCCATTGGGGGTCCAGGGGCTGCTCCTCCCCCCCCCGCAGGTACCCCCGGCACCGCTCCAGGACCCGCTCGGGGGCGCCCTTGAGCACCAGGAGCTGCCGCCCGCCCGCCTCGTGCACCGACACCTGCACAGGTGAGACATGGACAGGTGAGTCACACCTGGAGTACACCTGGGTACACCTGGAGTATCCCTGATACACCTGGAGTACACCTGGAGTACACCTGGAGTACACCTGGGTACACCTGGAGTACACCTGGAGTACACCTGGAGTACACCTGGGTACACCTGGAGTACACCTGGATACACCTGGAGTACACCTGGAGTATCCCTGATACACCTGGAGTACACCCAGCCCCGCCCTTGAGCACCAGGAGCTGCCGCCCGCCCGCCTCGTGCACCGACACCTGCACAGGTGAGAGACAGGTACAGCTGGGTACACCTGGAGTACACCTGGAGTACACCTGGAGTATCCCTGATACACCTGGGTACACCTGGAGTATCCCTGATACACCTGGAGTACACCTGGGTACACCTGGAGTACACCTGGAGTATCCCTGATACACCTGGAGTACACCTGGAGTATCCCTGATACACCTGGAGTACACCTGGGTACACCTGGAGTACACCTGGAGTATCCCTGATACACCTGGAGTACACCTGGAGTATCCCTGATACACCTGTGTACACCTGGGTACACCTGGAGTACACCTGGAGTATCCCTGATACACCTGGAGTACACCTGGAGCACACCCAGCCCCGCCCTTGAGCACCAGGAGCTGCCGCCCGCCCGCCTCGTGCACCGACACCTGCACAGGTGAGACATGGACAGGTGAGTCACACCTGGAGTACACCTGGAGTACACCTGGATACACCTGGAGTATCCCTGATACACCTGTGTGCATCCCTGATACACCTGGAGTACACCTGGATTACACCTGTGTACACCTGGGTACACCTGGAGTATCCCTGATACACCTGGAGTACACCTGGAGTCCCCCCTCACCTGTCCAGGTGTTCTCCCTCACCTCTCCAGGTGTCCTCCCCCACCTGTCTCACCTGTCCAGGTGTTCTCTCACCTCTCCAGGTGTTCCCCCTCACCTGTCCAGGTGTTCTCTCACCTCTCCAGGTGTTGTCTCTCACCTCTCCAGGTGTTCCCCCTCACCTCTCCAGGTGTTCCCCCTCACCTGTCCAGGTGTTCTCTCACCTCTCCAGGTGTTCTCTCACCTCTCCAGGTGTTCCCCCTCACCTGTCCAGGTGTTCCTCACCTCTCCAGGTGTTCTTTCACCTGTCTCACCTCTCCAGGTGTTCCTCACCTGTCCAGGTGTTCTCTCACCTCTCCAGGTGTTCCCCCTCACCTCTCCAGGTGTTCTCCCCCACCTGTCTCACCTGTCCAGGTGTTCCCTCACCTCTCCAGGTGTTCTCTCACCTCTCCAGGTGTTCCTCACCTCTCCAGGTGTTCTCTCACCTCTCCAGGTGTTCTCTCACCTCTCCAGGTGTTCCCCCTCACCTCTCCAGGTGTTCTCTCACCTCTCCAGGTGTTCTCTCACCTCTCCAGGTGTTGTCTCTCACCTCTCCAGGTGTTCTCTCACCTCTCCAGGTGTTCCCCCTCACCTGTCCAGGTGTTCCCCCTCACCTCTCCAGGTGTTCTCACCTGTCCAGGTGTTGTCCCCCACCTGTCTCACCTCTCCAGGTGTTCCCCCTCACCTGTCCAGGTGTTCTCTCACCTCTCCAGGTGTTGTCTCTCACCTCTCCAGGTGTTCCTCACCTCTCCAGGTGTTCCCTCACCTGTCCAGGTGTTCTCTCACCTGTCCAGGTGTTCCCCCTCACCTGTCCAGGTGTTCTCCCCCACCTGTCTCACCTGTCCAGGTGTCTCTCACCTCTCCAGGTGTTCCCCCTCACCTCTCCAGGTGTTCCCCCTCACCTGTCCAGGTGTTCCCCCTCACCTGTCCAGGTGTTCTCTCACCTCTCCAGGTGTTCTCTCACCTCTCCAGGTGTTCCCCCTCACCTCTCCAGGTGTTCTCTCACCTCTCCAGGTGTTCCCCCTCACCTGTCCAGGTGTTCTCTCACCTCTCCAGGTGTTCCCTCACCTCTCCAGGTGTTCTTTCACCTGTCTCACCTCTCCAGGTGTTCCTCACCTCTCCAGGTGTTCTCTCACCTCTCCAGGTGTTCTCCCTCACCTCTCCAGGTGTTCTCTCACCTCTCCAGGTGTTTCTCACCTGTCCAGGTGTTCCCCCTCACCTCTCCAGGTGTTCCCCCTCACCTCTCCAGGTGTTCCCCCCCACCTGTCTCACCTGTCCAGGTGTCTCTCACCTGTCTCACCTGTCCAGGTGTTCTCCCCCACCTGTCTCACCTGTCCAGGTGTTCTCTCACCTGTCCAGGTGTTCCCCCTCACCTCTCCAGGTGTTCCCCCTCACCTGTCCAGGTGTTCCTCACCTGGAATTTGTTGGTGGAGTTGAACGGGAGCTCCACGATTTTCGGGCAGCGCCCCCTGGCGGCCGCCACCGGCCCTGACGTCACTTCCGCGAACTTGAGCAGCGCCGTCTCCGACGCGTCACCGATGACGTCACGCTAAGGGGGCGGGGCCGCCGTCAGGACACGCCCACCTCCCCTCCCAGTTCAAACCAGTAACGAGAAACCCGAACCAGTAACCACAAACCAGTTCAAACCAGTTCAAACCAGTAACTGAAACCACAGACCAGTAACCTCAAACCCCAAACCAGTTCAAACCAGTTCAAACCAGTAACGAGAAACCCGAACCAGTAACCACAAACCAGTTCAAACCAGTTCAAACCAGTTCAAACCAGTCCAAACCAGTCCAAACCAGTCCCTCCCAGTAACCCCAAACCAGTAACCCCGAACCCCAAACCAGTTCAAACCAGTTCAAACCAGTTCAAACCAGTAACCGAAACCACAGACCAGTAACCTCAAACCCCAAACCAGTTCAAACCAGTACAATCCAGTTCAAACCAGTTCAAACCAGTAACTGAAAACACAAACCAGTAACCAAAACAACAAACCAGTTCAAACCAGTTAAAATCAGTCCAAATCAGTTCAAACCAGTTCAAACCAGTTCAAACCAGTTCAAACCAGTAACCGAAACCACAGACCAGTAACCAAACCACAAACCAGTTCAAACCAGTACAATCCAGTTCAAACCAGTTCAAACCAGTAACGAAAACCACAAACCAGTAACCAAAAACCACGAACCAGTAACTGAAACCCCAAACCAGTTCAAACCAGTTCAAACCAGTCGCTCCCAGTAAGCCCAAACCCCAAACCAGTAACCCCAAACTCCATCCCAGTCCCTCCCAGTTTGTCCCAGTCCGTCCCAGTCCCTCCCAATCCCCTCCCAGTCCCTCCCAGTCCCTCCCAGTTTGGTCCCAGTCCATCCCAGTCCATCCCAGTCCCCTCCCAGTCCCCTCCCAGTCCCTCCCAGTCCCTCCCAGTTCATCCCAGTCCCTCCCAGTTTGGTCCCAGTCCATCCCAGTCCATCCCAGTCCCCTCCCAGTCCCTCCCAGTCCCTCCCAGTCCATCCCAGTCCATCCCAGTTCATCCCAGTCCCTCCCAGTCCCTCCCAGTCCCCTCCCAGTCCCTCCCAGTCCATCCCAGTCCCCTCCCAGTCCCTCCCAGTTTGGTCCCAGTCCCCTCCCAGTCCCTCCCAGTCCATCCCAGTCCCACCTGTGCCACAGGTACGCTGTCCTGGCCGGGTTTGAACTGGGCGCGGTTGCAGAGTGTGATCACCTGGCTGAGCAGAGCCCAGGACGGCGACGATTGGTCAAAGCTCTCACCTGGGGGAGGGGACAGGTGTGGGACAGGTGAGTGACAGGTGAGTGACAGGTGTGGGACAGGTGTGGGACAGGTGTGGGACAGGTGTGGGACAGGTGTGGGACAGGTGACAGGTGACAGGTGAGTGACAGGTGAGTGACAGGTGACAGGTGACAGGTGAGTGACAGGTGAGTGACAGGTGAGTGACAGGTGACAGGTGACAGGTGAGTGACAGGTGTGGGACAGGTGAGTGACAGGTGAGTGACAGGTGTGGGACAGGTGAGTGACAGGTGTGGGACAGGTGTGGGACAGGTGTGGGACAGGTGTGGGACAGGTGTGGGACAGGTGTGGGACAGGTGAGGGACAGGTGTGGGACAGGTGTGGGACAGGTGTGGGACAGGTGTGGGACAGGTGTGGGACAGGTGAGGGACAGGTGTGGGACAGGTGTGGGACAGGTGTGGGACAGGTGTGGGACAGGTGTGGGACAGGTGTGGGACAGGTGACAGGTGAGTGACAGGTGACAGGTGACAGGTGACAGGTGTGTGACAGGTGAGTGACAGGTGACAGGTGAGTGACAGGTGAGAGGTGACAGGTGTGTGACAGGTGACAGGTGACAGGTGTGGGACAGGTGACAGGTGTGGGACAGGTGAGTGACAGGTGAGTGACAGGTGTGGGACAGGTGTGGGACAGGTGTGGGACAGGTGTGGGACAGGTGACAGGTGACAGGTGACAGGTGTGGGACAGGTGACAGGTGAGTGACAGGTGACAGGTGTGGGACAGGTGACAGGTGACAGGTGAGTGACAGGTGTGTCCAGGTGTGTCCAGGTGTGTCCCCAGGTGTGTGACAGGTGAGAGGTGTGTGACAGGTGTGTCCCCAGGTGTGTCCCCAGATGTGTCCCCACCAATCTCCAGGTGTGTCCAGGTGTGTGACAGGTGAGTCCAGGTGTGTTCTGGGTGTCCCCAGGTGTGCCCAGGTGTCCCCAGGTGTGTTTTGGCTGTCCCAGGTGTCCCCAGGTGTGTCCCAGGTGTCCCCAGGTGTGTTCTGGGTGTCCCCAGGTGTCCCCAGGTGTCCCCAGGTGTCCCCAGGTGTCCCCAGGTGTGTCCAGGTGTGTTTTTGATGTCCCCAGGTGTCCCCAGGTGTCCCCAGGTGTGTCCAGGTGTGTTTTTGATGTCCCCAGGTGTCCCCAGGTGTCCCCAGGTGTGTCCAGGTGTGTTCTGGGTGTCCCCAGGTGTCCCCAGGTGTCCCCATGTTCTCCCCCCTCACCTGACTGGTCCTCGGTGGTGTCGGCCGTGTGCACCTGTCCGTCGAACCACAGGTGTGCCACGGTCATGCGGTTCTGGGTGAGGGTCCCGGTCTTGTCGGAGCAGATGACGGAGGTGGAGCCCAGGGTCTCCACGGCCTCCAGGTTCTTCACCACGCAGTTCCTGCGCGCCAGCCGCTTGGCCGTCAGCGACAGGCACACCTGGGCAGGTGAGAGCACACCTGGATTGGTCACGGCACACCTGGACAGGTGAGGGGTGCTCACCTGGGCGCCCCCGGGTGGGGCTGGGAGCTCCTGAGGAGCTCGGAGCTTCCAGAACTTTTGGTAGAACCCATGAACACCTCAAGGGTTCCTCACTCCAGGTGTGCCCAGGTGTGCTCAGGTGTGCTCAGGTGAGCTCCACCTGTCCCTCTGACCCTCCATACTGCGTTGGGACCCCATAACGACCTCAGAACCCCCAGAACCTTTGGTAGAACCCATAAACACCTCAAGGGTTCCTCATTCCAGGTGTGCCCCCAGGTGTGTCCAGGTGTCCCCAGGTGTGCCCAGGTGTCCCCAGGTGAGCTCCACCTGTCTCTCTGATCCTCCACACTGCGTTGGGACCCCATAAGGACCTCAAAACCCCCAGAACCTTTGGTAGAACCCATAAACACCTCAAGGGTTCCTCACTCCAGGTGTGCCCAGGTGTGCCCAGGTGCCCCCAGGTGTGCCCAGGTGTGCCCAGGTGCCCCCAGGTGTGCCCAGGTGTGCCCAGGTGAGCTCCACCTGTCTCTCCAACCTCTCCCACTGCACTGGGACCCCATAACGACCTCAGAACCTTTGGTAGAACCCATAAACACCTCAAGGGTTCCTCACTCCCAGGTGTGCCCAGGTGCCCCCAGGTGTGCCCAGGTGTGTCCAGGTGTCCTCAGGTGTGTCCAGGTGGTCTCACCTGTCTCTCCAACCTCTCCCACTGTGCTGGGACCCCATAACGACCTCAGAACCTTTGGTAGAACCCATAAACACCTCCAGAGTTCCTCACTCCCAGTTGCCCCCAGGTGTCCCCAGGTGCGCCCAGGTGCGCCCAGGTGTCTGTACCGTGACGGTGGCCAGCAGCCCCTCGGGCACGTAGGCCACCACGATGGCCATGAAGAAGACGACGGCGCGCAGCAGGGGGTAGCCGATCAGCATGGCCACCACGAAGAAGGTGCCGCCGAAGAGCACGGCCAGCCCGGCGATGATGTCCACAAAGTGCTCGATCTCCACCGCGATCGGCGTCTTCTCGTTCTCCACGCCCGACGCCAGGCTGGCGATGCGGCCGATCACCGTGCGGTCACCTGTGCTGATCACCAGACCTGTGGCCGTACCTGGGGACAGGTGAGACAGGGTTCAGGTGTGACACAGGTGACCCCAGGTGTGACCCAGATGTGACCCAGGTGTCCCCAGGTGTCCCCCCAGGCCAGGCTGGCGATGCGGCCGATCACCGTGCGGTCACCTGTGCTGATCACCAGCCCTGTGGCTGTACCTGGGGACAGGTGAGACAGGGTTCAGGTGTGACACAGGTGACCCCAGGTGTGACCCAGATGTGACCCAGGTGTCCCCAGGTGTCCCCCCAGGCCAGGCTGGCGATGCGGCCGATCACCGTGCGGTCACCTGTGCTGATCACCAGGCCCGTGGCCGTACCTGGGGACAGGTGAGGTGTGATACAGGTGACCCAGGTGTCCCCAGGTGTGACCCATGTAGGACCCGGGTGGGATCCAGATCTCCATGTGGGACACAGGTGTGCAGGACCCAGGTGTGATCCCCATTAAAGTGTCCCCAGGTGTCCCCAGGTGTCCCCAGGTGTCCCCAGGTGTCCCCAGGTGTGACCCAGGTGTCCCCAGGTGTCCCCAGGTGTGACCCAGGTGTCCCCAGGTGTCCCCAGGTGAGTTTTGGTGTCCCCAGGTGTCCCCAGGTGAGTTTTGGTGTCCCCAGGTGTCCCCAGGTGTGTTTTTGATGTCCCCAGGTGTCCCCAGGTGTCCCAGGTGTCCCAGGTGTCCCCAGGTGTCCCCAGGTGTGACCCAGATGTGACCCAGGTGTGACCCAGGTGTGACCCAGGTGTGACCCAGGTGTGACCCAGGTGTGACCCAGGTGTCCCCCCAGGCCAGGCTGGCGATGCGGCCGATCACCGTGCGGTCACCTGTGCTGATCACCAGGCCCGTGGCCGTACCTGGGGACAGGTGAGAGGGACACAGGTGTGTCCAGGTGTGACCTCAGATGTGACCCAGGTGTGTCCCCAGGTGAGTTTTGGTGTCCCCAGGTGTGACACAGGTGACCCCAGGTGTCCCCAGGTGTGTCCCAGGTGTCTACAGGTGGGTTCCAGGTGTGTTCTAGACTGGGTTCTAGACTGGGTTCCAGGTGTTCCCAGGTGCATTCTGGGTGTCCCCAGGTGTCCCCAGGTGTCCTCAGGTGTGTCCCCAGCTGTCCCCAGGTGTGTCCCCAGGTGTCCCCAGGTGTCCCCAGGTGTCCCCAGGTGTGTCCCCAGGTGTGTCCCCAGCTGTCCCCAGGTGAGTTTTGATGTCCCCAGGTGTCCCAGCTGTCCCCAGCTGTCCCCAGGTGTCCCCAGGTGTCCCAGGTGTCCCAGGTGTGTCCCCAGGTGTCCCCAGGTGTCCCCAGGTGTGTCGCAGGCGTCTACAGGTGTGTTCCAGGTGTGTTCTAGATTGGGTTCTAGACTGGGCTCCAGGTGTCCCCAGGTGTGTTTTTTATGTCCCCAGTTGTGTCCAGGTGTCCCCAGGTGTGTCCCCAGGTGTCCCAGGTGTCCCCAGGTGTGTCCCCAGGTGTCCCAGGTGTCCCAGGTGTCCCAGGTGTCCCCAGCTGTCCCCAGGTGTCCCAGGTGTCCCAGGTGTGTCCCAGGTGTCCCAGGTGTGCTCACCCTCCAGGCACATGGTGGAGAAGAAGGCGATGTTGCGGCTCTCCAGGTGAGACTCGTGGCTGCACTCAGGTGAGCGCGGCTGCGGCTCCGACTCCCCGGTCAGCGAGGAATTGTCCACCTGGGCCAGGTACAGCCCACACCTGAGCATCCAGGTGTGCCCAGGTGTGCCCCAGGTGTGTCCCAGGAGTCCCCAGATGACCCCCAGGTGTGTTTTTACACCCCCCAGATGTCCCCAGGTGTGTCCCCAGGTGTGCCCATGTGTGTTTTATCCCCCCCAGTTCCCCCCAGGTGTCCCCAGGTGTGCTCAGGTGTCCCCAGGTGTGTTCCAGGTGTCCCCAGGTGTCCCCAGGTGTGTCCCCAGCTGTGTTTTATCCCCCCCAGGTGTGTCCCAGGTGTGTCCCAGGTGTGTTCCAGGTGTGCCCAGGTGTGTTTCCTGCCCTCCAGGTGTCCCAGGTGTGCCCAGGTGTGTCCCCAGGTGTGCCCCCAGCTGTGTTTTATCCCCCCCAGGTGTGTTCCAGGTGTCCCCTGCTGTCCCCAGGTGTGTTTTATCCCCCCCAGGTGTCCCCAGGTGTCCCAGGTGTGTTTTATCCCCCCCAGATGTGTTCCAGGTGTGTCCCCAGGTGTCCCAGGTGTGTCCCAGGTGTGTCCCCAGGTGTCCCAGGTGTGTTCCAGGTGTGCCCAGGTGTGTCCCCAGGTGTCCCAGGTGTGTTCCAGGTGTGTCCCCAGGTGTCCCAGGTGTGTTCCAGGTGTGTCCCCAGGTGTCCCAGGTGTGTTCCAGGTGTCCCCAGGTGTGTCCCAGGTGTGTTTCCTGCCCCCCAGGTGTGTCCCCAGGTGTGCCCAGGTGTGTTTCCTGCCCTCCAGGTGTCCCAGGTGTGTCCCAGGTGTCCCAGGTGTGTCCCAGGTGTGTCCCCAGGTGTGTTCCAGGTGTGCCCAGGTGTGCCCAGGTGCGCTCACCTTGCAGCCCTGCGCCGCCAGGATCCGGATGTCGGCCGGGACTCGATCTCCACCTTTGATCTCCACCAGGTCCCCCAGGACGAGCTCGGCCGCGTTCACCTGCAGGGTCTGCCCCCGCCCGGATCACCGTGGCTTGCTGCACAGGTGAGAGCAGGGGAGAGCAGGGGAGAGACCAGGTGTGCACAGATAACCCCCAGCTGTCCCCAGGTGTGTCCAGGTGAGCTCTGGTGTCCCCAGGTGAGCTCAGGTGAGACCCCAGGTGAGACCACAGGTGACACCACAGGTGAGACACCAGGTGAGACCCCAGGTGAGAGCAGGTGAGACACCAGGTGAGACACCAGGTGACACCACAGGTGAGACCCCAGGTGAGACCCCAGGTGAGACACCAGGTGAGGGACAGGTGAGACACCAGGTGAGAGCAGGTGAGAGCAGGTGAGACCCCAGGTGAGACACCAGGTGAGACACCAGGTGAGAGCAGGTGAGACACCAGGTGAGAGCAGGTGAGACCCCAGGTGAGACCACAGGTGAGACACCAGGTGAGACACCAGGTGAGACCACAGGTGAGACACCAGGTGAGACCCCAGGTGAGACACCAGGTGAGACCAGGTGAGACCCCAGGTGACACCACAGGTGTGCCCAGATAACCCCCAGGTGTCCCCAGGTGTGTCCAGGTGAGCACAGGTGACCACAGGTGTGCTCAGGTGTGCTCAGGTGTGATTTTTCTCTCCCCCAGGTGTCCCCAGCTCCCCCCAGGTGCCCCCAGCTGTCCCCAGGTGTGATTTTCTCTCCCCCCAGGTGTCCCCAGGTGTCCCCAGGTAACCTCAGATGTGTCCCCAGGTGTCCCCAGGTGTGTTTTTGATGTCCCCAGGTGTGCCAGGTGTCCCCAGCTCCCCCCAGGTGTCCCAGGTGTCTCCAGGTGTGTCCCCAGGTGTCCCCAGGTGTGTCCCCAGGTGTCCCCAGGTGTCCCCAGCTCCCCCCAGGTGTCCCAGGTGTGTTTTTTCTGTCCCCAGGTGTCCCCAGGTGTCCCCAGGTGTCCCAGGTGTGTCCCAGGTGTGTCCCCAGGTGTCCCCAGGTGTCCCAGGTGTCCCCAGGTGTGTTTTTTCTGTCCCCAGGTGTCCCAGGTGTGTCCCCAGGTGTGTTTTTTCTGTCCCCAGGTGTCCCCAGCTGTCCCCAGGTGTCCCCAGGTGTGTCTCCAGGTGTGTCCCCAGGTGTCCCCAGGTGTGTCCCCAGGTGTCCCCAGGTGTCCCAGCTGTGTTTTTTCTGTCCCCAGGTGTCCCAGATGTCCCCAGGTGTCCCCAGGTGTCCCAGGTGTGTCCCCAGGTGTGTTTTGGGTGTCCCCAGGTGTGTCCCCAGGTGTGTCCCCAGGTGTCCCAGGTGTGTCCCCAGGTGTCCCCAGGTGTCCCCAGGTGTCCCCAGGTGTCCCAGGTGTGTCCCCAGGTGTCCCCAGGTGTCCCCAGGTGTGTCCCAGGTGTCCCCAGGTGTGTCCCCAGGTGTCCCCAGGTGTCCCAGGTGTCCCCAGGTATCCCAGGTGTGTCCCCAGGTGTCCCCAGGTGTGTCCCCAGGTGTCCCCAGGTGTGTCCCCAGGTGTCCCAGGTGTCCCAGGTGTCCCAGGTGTGTCCCCAGGTGTCCCCAGGTGTCCCAGGTGTGCTCACCTGCGGCACCAGGTTGCGGAAGCTGGCGATGATGTTGGTGCTCTTGAACTCCTGGTAGTACCCGACGCATCCGGTGACGACCACGACGGCGATGAGAGCCACGGCCAGGTACAGCTGCAGGTGAGGCCAGGTGAGAGCGGGGCTGGGCCCAGCTGTGCTACAGGTGAGGCCAGGTGTGTCCAGGTGTGCCCAGGTGTGCTACAGGTGTGCTACAGGTGTGTTACAGGTGTGTTATAACTGCCCCCAGGTGTGCCCAGGTGTGTTACAGGTGTGTTACAGGTGTGCTACAGGTGTGCCCAGGTGTGTCCAGGTGTGCCCAGGTGTGCTACAGGTGTGCCCAGGTGTGTCCAGGTGTGTTACAAGTGTGCCCAACTGTGTCCAGGTGTGTTACAGGTGTGTCCAGGTGTGCCCAGGTGTGTTACAGGTGTGTTACAAGTGTGCCCAACTGTGTCCAGGTGTGTTACAGGTGTGTCCAGGTGTGCCCAGGTGTGTTACAGGTGTGTTACAGGTGTGCCCAGCTGTGCTACAGGTGTGTTATAACTGCCCCCAGGTGTGCCCAGGTGTGTCCAGGTGTGCTACAGGTGTGCCCAGGTGTGCCCAGGTGTGCTACAGGCGTGTCCAGGCGTGTCCAGGTGTGCCCAGCTGTGCTACAGGTATGTCCACGTGTGTCCAGGTGTGTCCAGGTGTGTTCCAGGTGTGCTACAGGTGTGTTATAACTGCCCCCAGGTGTATCCCAGGTACCCCAGGTGTACCCCAGGTGTGCCCAGGTGTGTCCAGGTGTACCCCAGGTGTGTTATAACTGACCCCAGGTGTGTTACAGGTACCCCAGGTGTATCCAGGTGTACCCCAGGTGTACTCACGTTGTCGGAGCTGCCCCGGTCACCCTCTCCCCGCTGGACGCCGTAGGCGGTCAGGCAGATGAGCCCAGCCAGGTGACCCCACATGACCCCAGGTGTATCCCACATGTGTCCAGGTGTGTTACAGGTGTGTTACAGGTACCCCAGGTGTGTTACAGGTATCTCAGGTGTATCTCAGGTGTACTCACGTTGTCCGAGCTGCCCCGGTCACCCTCTCCTCTCTGGACGCCGTAGGCGGTCAGGCAGATGAGCCCAGCCAGGTGACCCCAGGTGTGTTATAACTGCCCCCAGGTGTGTCCAGGTGTGTTACAGGTGTGTTACAGGTGTGTTACAGGTGTGTTACAGGTGTGTTACAGGTATCTCAGGTGTGTTACAGGTATCTCAGGTACACTCACGTTGTCCGAGCTGCCCCGGTCACCCTCTCCTCTCTGGACACCGTAGGCGGTCAGGCAGATGAGCCCAGCCAGGTGACCCCAGGTGTGTTATAACTGACCCCAGGTGTGTCCAGGTGTGTTATAACTGACCCCAGGTGTGTTATAACTGACCCCAGGTGTGTCCAGGTGTGTTATAACTGACCCCAGGTGTGTTACACGTGTGTTACAGGTATCTCAGGTGTGTTACAGGTATCTCAGGTGTACTCACATTGTCGGAGCTGCCCCGGTCACCCTCTCCCCGCTGGACACCGTAGGCGGTCAGGCAGATGAGCCCAGCCAGGTGACCCCAGGTGTGTTATAACTGACCCCAGGTGTGTCCAGGTGTGTCCAGGTGTATCTCAGGTATCTCAGGTGTATCTCAGGTGTACTCACGTTGTCCGAGCTGCCCCGGTCACCCTCTCCCCGCTGGACGCCGTAGGCGGTCAGGCAGATGAGCCCAGCCAGGTGACCCCACATGACCCCAGGTGTATCCCAGGTGTGTTATAACTGACCCCAGGTGTATCCCAGGTACCCCAGGTGTGTCCAGGTGTGTCCAGGTGTATCTCAGGTGTACTCACATTGTCCGAGCTGCCCCGGTCACCCTCTCCCCGCTGGACGCCGTAGGCGGTCAGGCAGATGACCGCTGCCACCCACATCAGGCACTGCAGGCCCCCGGCCAGCTGCCGGCCAAAGCGCGCCCAGCCCGGCGTCCCCCGCGGCGGCCGCAGCTCGTTCCGGCCGTCCCTGAGGAGCCGCTCGGCCGCGGCCGACTCGGACAGACCCTGGGGACAGGAAATGGTCACTCAGGGGTCACTCAGGGGTCATTGGGGTCACTCAGGGGTCACTCAGGGGTCATTCGGGTCACTCAGGGGTCATTGGGGTCACTCAGGGGTCACTCAGGGGTCAGTGGTGGCCGCAGCTCGTTCCGGCCGTCCCTGAGGAGCCGCTCGGCGGCCACCGACTCGGACAGACCCTGGGGACATGGACAGGGGTCACTCAGGGGTCACTCAGGGGACATTGGGGTCACTCAGGGGTCACTCAGGGGTCATTGGGGTCACTCAGGGGTCACTCAGGGGACATTGGGGTCACTCAGGGGTCACTCAGGGGTCATTGGGATCACTCAGGGTCACTCAGGGGTCAGGGGTCAGTGGCGGCCGCAGCTCGTTCCGGCCGTCCCTGAGGAGCCGCTCGGCGGCCACTGCCTCGGACAGACCCTGGGGACAGAGCAGGGGTCACTCAGGGGTCACTCAGGGGTCATTGGGGTCACTCAGGGGTCACTCAGGGGTCAGGGGTCACTCAGGGTCACTCAGGGGTCACTCAGGGGTCATTGGGGTCACTCAGGGGTCACTCAGGGGTCAGGGGTCAGTGGTGGCCGCAGCTCGTTCCGGCCGTCCCTGAGGAGCCGCTCGGCGGCCACTGCCTCGGACAGACCCTGGGGACAGAGCAGGGGTCACTCAGGGGTCAGGGGTCACTCAGGGGTCAGGGGTCACTCAGGGGTCAGGGGTCACTCAGGGGTCAGTGGTGGCCGCAGCTCGTTCCGGCCGTCCCTGAGGAGCCGCTCGGCCGCGGCCGACTCAGACAGACCCTGGGGACACGGACAGGGGTCACTCAGGGGTCATTGGGGTCACTCAGGGGTCACTCAGGGGTCACTCAGGGGTCACTCAGGGCTCAGGGGTCACTCAGGGTCACTCAGGGGTCAGGGGTCAGTGGCGGCCGCAGCTCGTTCCGGCCGTCCCTGAGGAGCCGCTCGGCCGCCACTGCCTCGGACAGACCCTGGGGACAGGAAATGGTCACTCAGGGGTCACTCAGGGGTCATTGGGGTCACTCAGGGGTCACTCAGGGGTCACTCAGGGGTCACTCAGGGGTCATTGGGGTCATTGGGGTCACTCAGGGGTCACTCAGGGTCACTCAGGGGTCACTCGGGGGGTCACTCGGGGGTCATTGGGGTCACTCAGGGGTCACTCAGGGGTCACTCAGGGGTCACTCAGGGGTCACTCAGGGGTCACTCAGGGGTCATTGGGGTCACTCAGGGTCACTCAGGGGTCACTCAGGGGTCACTCAGGGGTCACTCAGGGGTCATTGGGGTCACTCAGGGGTCACTCAGGGGTCACTCAGGGGTCATTAGGGTCACTCAGGGGTCACTCAGGGGTCACTCAGGGGTCACTCAGGGTCACTCAGGGGTCACTCAGGGGTCACTCAGGGTCACTCAGGGTCACTCAGGGGTCACTCAGGGGTCATTGGGGTCATTGGGGTCACTCAGGGGTCACTCAGGGTCACTCAGGGGTCACTCGGGGGTCACTCGGGGGTCATTGGGGTCACTCAGGGGTCACTCAGGGGTCACTCAGGGTCACTCAGGGGTCACTCAGGGGTCACTCAGGGGTCACTCAGGGGTCATTGGGGTCACTCAGGGTCACTCAGGGGTCACTCAGGGGTCACTCAGGGGTCACTCAGGGGTCATTGGGGTCACTCAGGGGTCACTCAGGGGTCACTCAGGGGTCATTAGGGTCACTCAGGGGTCACTCAGGGGTCACTCAGGGGTCACTCAGGGTCACTCAGGGGTCACTCAGGGGTCACTCAGGGTCACTCAGGGTCACTCAGGGGTCACTCAGGGGTCATTGGAGTCACTCAGGGGTCACTCAGGGGTCACTCAGGGGTCACTCAGGGGTCACTCAGGGGTCACCCAGGGGTCACCCAGGGGTCACTCAGGGGTCAGAGGTCACCGTGCTGGCGTTGGTGCTGTATTTCAGCTCCAGCTCCTTCACGTCCAGTTTGTGATCGTCCTGCAGGCACCAGTACAGACCAGTTTAAACCAGTACAAACCAGTACAAACCTGTTTAAACCAGTACAGCCACCCCAGGGACCCTCCCAGTGCTCCCAGTAACCCCAAACCCCAAACCAGTATCAACCAGTAACCCCCAACCCCCTCCCAGTCCATCCCAGTTCCCTCCCAGTCCATCCCAGTCCCTCCCAGTCCCCTCCCAGTCCATCCCAGTCCATCCCAGTTTGGTCCCAGTTCCTCCCAGTCCATCCCAGTCCCCTCCCAGTTTAGTCCCAGTCCCTCCCAGTTCCTCCCAGTCCCTCCCAGTCCCTCCCAGTCCCTCCCAGTCCCTCCCAGTCCCTCCCAGTTTAGTCCCAGTCCCTCCCAGTCCCCTCCCAGTCCCTCCCAGTCCCTCCCAGTCTCACCAGTTCCAGTTCCCGTTTCATCTCCTCCAGTCTCTCGCGTTTCTTGCGCCGCCCCCGCGCGGGGGGGGAGGGGCCGAGCTCGAACTTCTGGGGGGGGGGGGAGGGGTCAGAGGGGGGAGGGGTCCCTCTCTCCCTTCATCCCTCCCTCCATCTCCCCTCTTCCTCCCTCTCTCTTTCCCTCCATCTCCCCTCTCCATCCTCCTCCTCCATCTCCCCTCCATCCTCCTCCTCCATCTCCCCTCCATCCTCCTCCTCCATCTCCCCTCTCCATCCTCCTCCTCCGTCTCCCCTCTCCCTCCCTCCTCTGCCTCTCCTCATCTCCTCCCTCTCTCCCTTCATCTTCCCTCCTCCTCCTCCTCCATCTCTCTTTGATCCTCCCGTCCCTCTCCCCTTTCATTCCTCCCTCCCTGCTTCCCTCTCCCCTCAATCCTCCTCCTCCATCTCCCCGCTCCTTCCCTCCCTCCTCTGCCTCTCCTCATCTCCTCCCTCCATCTCCCCTCGATCCTCCTCCCTCTCTCCTTGATCCTCCCTCCTTCCATATCCCCTCTCCATCCTCCTCTCCCCTCTCTCCTTTCATCCCTCCCTCCCTCCCTCCCTCCTTCCTCCTCCCTCATTCCATCTCCCCCTCAATCCTCCCGTCCCTCTCCCCTCGATCCTCCCTCTCTCCTTCCATCTCCTCCCTCTCTCCCTTCATCCTCTCTCCTTCCCCTCTCCCTCTCCATCCTCCTCTCCCTCTCTCCTTCCATCTCTCATTTCCTTCCTCCCTCTCTCTTTCATCCTCTTTTCCATCCATCTCCCCTCGATCCTCCCGTCCCTCTCTCCTGCCATTCCTCCCTCCCTGCTTCCCTCTCCCCTCAATCCTCCTCTCTCCATCTCCTCCCTCTCTCCCTTCATCCTCCCTCCTTCCATCTCCCCTCTCCTCCATCCCTCTCCTCCCTCCCTCTCCCATCTCTCCTCAATCCTCCTCCTCCTCCATCTCTCTTTTCATTCCTCCCTCTCTCCTCCATCCCTCTCCCCTCAATCCTCCTCCTCCATCTCCCCTCTCCCTCCATCTCTCCCCCTCTCCATCCTCCTCTCCTCCCTCCCCCTCTCCCCTCAATCCTCCTCCTCCATCTCCCTTCAATCCTCCCTCCCGTCCCTCTCCCTCTCCATCCTCCTCTCCCTCTCCCCTCTCCCCTCCCGTCCCTCTCCCCGCTCACCTCCATCCCCATCTCCGCTCTCTCCCAGTCTCTCCCAGTCTCTCCCAGTCTCTCCCAGTCTCTCCCAGTCCGTCCCAGTCTCTCCCAGTCTCTCCCAGTTTGTCCCAGTCCCTCCCAGTTCCCCCTTTTTAAACCCCCGCGGGAACCGCCCCAAGGTGACCCCACCTGGGCACACCTGGGGAGGGGGAGGGGACACCTGGGGGACACCTGGGGGCACCTGAGGGGGGGGGGAGGGGACAATGGGGACACCTGAATGGGGGGAGGGGACACCTGGGGAGGGGGGAGGGGACACCTGGGGACAATGGGGGACACCTGGAGTGGGGGAGGGGAGGAACCATTTTTTATCCTTTTTTTATTTTTTTTGGGATAAAGGCGGGAAAATTCGGGATTTCGCCCCTCCCCCCCCCCTCCTCCCCCCTCCCCCCCCCCCCCTTATCAACCCGGGGCTTATCGCGGTGGGGAGGGGCGGCTCCTTTGTGCCCCTGGCT
>CM076535.1:91687-147685 GCA_038429875.1 Poecile montanus
CAAAATTTCCCAAAATCCCCCCAAAATCGCGTCCGAGGGGGGGGGGGAAAGGCGCCACTTCCCGTCACGTGACGCGCTTACGTCACAGAGGGCGTGGCTTCGCCAACACCATTACGTCACCCCTCATTGCCTTTGTGGGCGTGGCTTCACTCTCTGCGTATTACGTCATCACGCGTTGTGGGCGTGGCTCCGCTGTCGTGGTGACGTCAGCGGGAAGAGGCGGTTTGTGGGCGTGGCCGAGGGGGGAGGGGCAGCAATGGCGGCTCTGCGCGTGCTCGTGGGGGTGAAGCGCGTCATTGACTTCGCCGTCAAGGTAAGAGCGCACCTGGAGCACACCTGGACACCCCCGGAATTCCCGGAATTCCCAAAATTCCCAAGGGAATTCCCTGGAATTCCGGACCCCCCCCCCCACCCCCCCGGAATTCGGGGATTCCCGCGGGAAGTCCCCAAAATCCCGCGGTTTCCCGCGGTTTTTTTTGGCGGGAAAGGTCACACCTGAGCGCACCTGGAGCTCACCTGGGCACCCCCGAAAATTCCCGAAATTCCCGCGGGAATTCTCTGGGATTCGGGAGTTATCGCGAGAATTGCCAAAATCTCGCGGTTTCTCGCGGGGTTTGTTTTTGGCGGGAAAGTGGGGGGGGGAAAGGGCGGGAAAGTCGCACCTGGGGACACCTGGGGACCCCAAAAAAACCCCAAATAAATCCCAAAAAAAACCCTAAAAAACACAAATAAACCCAAAAAACCCCAAAAAAACCCCAAATAAACCCAAAAATCCTCAAAAAACCGAAATAAACCCTAAAAACCCAAATAAAAAACAAAAAAAAATCCCAAAAAACCCCAAATAAATTAAAAAAAAAACCCTAAAAAAACCCAAAATCTCCTCAAATCTTGGGGTCAGTTTTGGGCTGGGGACACCTGGGCACACCTGGAGACCCCAAAAAACCCCCAAAAAAAACCCAAATAAACCCCAGAAAAACAAAAAAAAAATCCCCCCAAAATAAAAATAAAATCCAAAAAGAATCCCCAAAAAAATCCCCCCAAAAATTCCCGAAAAATCCCTCAAAAAAATAAAATAAAAAAAAAAAAAATCCCAAATAATAATAAAAAAAAAAAGTCCGAAAAAAAATCCTAAAAATTCCCCAAAAAACGCCCCCAAAAAATAAAAAAAAAAATCCCCCCAAAATCCCAAAAAATCCCAAAAAAAACCCCAAAAATCAAAAGAAAAATAAAAAAAAACCCAAAAATATCTAAAAAAACTCACAAAAAATAAAAAAAATCCAAAAAATTCCCCCCCCAAAAAATAAAAAAAATCCCCAAAAAATCCTCAGAAAATCAAAAAAATTCCCCAAAAATCCCCAAAAAAACCCCAAAAAATCCCCAAAAAATCCAGAAATTCCCCAAAAGTAAAAAAAAAATCCCCAAAAAATCCAAAAAAAATCCCCAAAAAAACCCCAAACAATCCCCCAAAAAATCCAAAAAATTCCCCCCAAAAAACCCCCAAAAATCCCCAAAAAATCCCCAAAAAATCCAAAAAAATTACCAAAAATTCCAAAAAAATCCCCAAAAAAATCCAAAAAATTCCCAAAAAATCCCAAAAAATCCCCCCAAAAACCCCCCCAAAAATCAAAAGAAAAATTTAAAAAAAATAAAAAAAAAATCCAAAAAAATCTGAAAAAATTCCCAAAAATCCCCCAAAATTCCGGGTTTTTTTCCCCCTGTGGAGCTCACCTGAGTCAGGTGTGTCCCCCAGGTGAGGGTGGCGCCAGGTGGGGCCGGGGTGCAGACCCAGGGCGTGAAGCACTCGCTGAACCCGTTCTGTGAGATCGCCCTGGAAGAGGCCGTGAGGCTCCGCGAGGCCGGGGCCGCCTGCGAGGTGATCGCGGCCAGCGTGGGGACCAAAGCCAGCCAGGTGAGCCAAAAATACACCTGGGGACACCAAAATACACCTGAGATACACCTGGGATACACCTGAGATACACCTGAGATACACCTGAACACACCTGAGATACACCCAGACACACCCGGGGCCGCCTGCGAGGTGATCGCGGCCAGCGTGGGGACCAAAGCCAGCCAGGTGAGACACCTGGGGACACCAAAATATACCTGGGGACACCAAAAACACACCTGGGGACACCAAAAACACACCTGGGGACACCAAAAACACACCTGAGATACACCTGAACACACCCAGACACACCCAGACACACCCAGACACACCCAGACACACCCAGACACACCCGGGGCCGCCTGCGAGGTGATCGCGGCCAGCGTGGGGACAAAGGCCAGCCAGGTGAGCCAAAAATACACCTGGGGACACCAAAAACACACCTGAGATACACCTGGGGACATCAAAATACACCTGGGGACAGCTGGGGACACCAAAAATACACCTGGGGACATAAAAAACACACCTGGGGACACCTGGAACACACCTGGGGATACCAAAAATACACCTGGGGACACCCAGAACACACCTGGGGACACCAGAAATACACCTGAGGACACTAAAAACACACCTGGGGATACCAAAAACACACCTGAACACACCTGGGGACACCTGGAACACACCTGAACACACCTGGGGACACCAAAAATACACCTGGGGACATAAAAAACGCACCTGGGGACACCTGGAACACACCTGAACACACCTGGGGACACCTGAGGACATCAAAAGACACCTGGGGCACACCTGGGGCACACCTGAAACCCAGGCTGGAACCCAGCCTAGAACCGAGTCTAGAACCAATCTAGAACCGAGTCTAGAACCAATCTAGAACGTTCTAGAGCAGTCTAGAACCGAGTCTAGAACCGCTCTAGAACCTAGTCTAGAACGTTCTAGAGTGATCTAGAACCCAGTCTAGAACCGCTCTAGAACCGGGTCTAGAGCACACCTGGGACACACCTGGGGACACCTGGGGGCCTTTTCAGGGTGGTTTTGGGCTGTTTTTGGGGTATTTTTGGGGTATTTTGGGGGTATTTTGGGGGTATTTTTGGGGTATTTTGGGGGTATTTTTGGGGTATTTTGGGGTTATTTTGGGGCTGTTTTTGGGGGTATTTTTGGGGTGTTTTTGGGATATTTTGGGGGCAGTTTTTGGGGTGTTTTTGGGGTGTTTTGGGGGCAGTTTTTAGGGGCAGTTTTTGGGGCGTTTTGGGGGCAGGTTTTGGGGCAGTTTTTGAGGTACTTTCAGGCAGTTTTTGGGGTATTTTTGGGGCAGTTTTGGGGGGTATTTTTGGGGTGTTTTTGGGGTATTTTTGGGGGGTGTTTTCAGTCAGATTTTGGGATATTTTTGGGGCAGTTTTTGGGGTATTTTTGGGGATATTTTTGGGGCAGTTTTGGGGGTATTTTTGGGGATATTTTGGGGATATTTTTGGGGGTATTTTTGGGGTGTTTTTGGGGTGTTTTGGGTCAGTTTTGGTACATTTTTAACCCTTTCCTCCCCGCAGGAGTCCCTGCGCACGGCCCTGGCCCTGGGGCAGTTTTTGGGGTGTTTTCAGTCAGATTTTGGGATATTTTGGGGGCAGTTTTGGGGGTATTTTTGGGATATTTTTGGGGTATTTTTTGGGGGTGTTTTCAGTCAGATTTTGGGATATTTTTGGGGCAGTTTTTGGGGGTATTTTTGGGGATATTTTTGGGGTGTTTTTGGGGTGTTTTTGGGGTATTTTCAGGCAGTTTTTGGGGATATTTTTGGGGTATTTTTGGGGTGTTTTTGGGATATTTTGGGTCAGTTTTTGGGTGTATTTAACCCTTTCCTCCCCGCAGGAGTCCCTGCGCACGGCCCTGGCCGTGGGGCAGTTTCGGGGCAGTTTTTGGGGTATTTTGGGGCAGTTTTGGGGCAGTTTTTGGGGTATTTTGGGGCAGTTTTTGGGGTATTTTTGGGGATATTTTTGGGGGTATTTTTGGGGTGTTTTTGGGGTATTTTGGGGCAGTTTTTGGGGTATTTTCAGTCAGTTTTTGGGGATATTTTGGGGGTATTTTTGGGGTGTTTTTGGGATATTTTGGGTCAGTTTTGTTACATTTTTAACCCTTTCCTCCCTGCAGGAGTCCCTGCGCACGGCCCTGGCCCTGGGGCAGTTTTGGGGCAGTTTTTGGGGTATTTTGGGGCAGTTTTTGGGGGTAATTTTGGGGGTATTTTGGGGCAGTTTTGGGGCAGTTTTTGGGGTGTTTTCAGTCAGTTTTTGGGGGTATTTTTGGGGTGTTTTTCGGATATTTTTGGGGCAGTTTTTGGGGGTATTTTTGGGGTGTTTTTGGGGTATTTTCAGGCAGTTTTTGGGGGTATTTTTGGGGTGTTTTTGGGGTATTTTCAGTCAGATTTTGGAGATATTTTTGGGGTGTTTTCAGTCGGTTTTGGTACATTTTTAACCCTTTCCTCCCCGCAGGAGTCCCTGCGCACGGCCCTGGCCGTGGGCGCTGACCGGGCGGTGCTGGCCGAGGTGGGGGAGGGGGTGGCCGTGGGGCCCCGTGAGGTGGCCACGGCGCTGGCGGCGCTGGCCCAGCGCCTGCAGCCGCACCTGGTGCTGCTGGGCAAACAGGTGAGCGCGGGGACGCCCGTGGGGCACCTATAGAGCACCTATAGATCCCTATGGAACCCTATAGAGCACCTATAGATCCCTCTGGAACCCTGTAGAGCACCTATAGATCCCTCTGGAACCCTATAGAGCACCTATAGATCCCTCTGGAACCCTATAGATCCCTCTGGAACCCTATAGAGCACCTATAGATCCCTCTGGAACCCTATAGAGCACCTATAGATCCCTCTGGAACCCTGTAGGGCACCTACAGATCCCTATGGAACCCTATAGATCCCTCTGGAACCCTATAGAGCACCTATAGATCCCTCTGGAACCCTGTAGAGCACCTATAGATCCCTATGGAACCCTATAGGGCACCTGTGGGACCCTATAGAGCACCTGTGGGGCACCTGTGGGACCCTATAGATCCCTATGGAACCCTATAGAGCACCTGTGGGACCCTATAAAGCAGCTGTGGGGCCCTATGGAACCCTATAGATCCCCATAGAACCCTATAGATCCCTATGGAACCCTATAGTTCCCTATAGAGCACCTATAGATCCCTATGGAACCCTATAGATCTTCTATGGAACCCTATAGATCCCTCTGGAACCCTCTAGATCCCCCATGGGGCCCTATAGAGCACCTATAGATCCCCTATGGAACCTTTTAGATCCCCTATGGGGCCCTAAGGAACCCTATAGACCCCCTATGGAGCCCTATAGATCCCCTCTGAACCTCTGTGGACCCCTATGGAACCCTATAGAACCTCCCCAGACCCCTATAGAACCTCCCCAGACCCCTATAGGACCTCCCCAGAGCCCTATAGAACCACCCAGACCCCTATAGAACCTTCCGGACTCCCCCCTCAGGGCCCTCCCTCAGGCCCCCGGGGGGGGAGGCCCCGCGCGCCCCTGGGCCGGGATCCCCCGCAGATCCCCCATAGATCCCCCTATAGAACCCTGCAGATCCCCTATAGATCCCCTATAGATCCCCTATAGATGGCCGTGTCCCCCAGGCCATCGATGACGATTGCAACCAGACCGGGCAGCTCCTCGCCGCCATCTTGGACTGGCCTCAGGTAACGGCCGCGCGCGCGCGGGGCATGATGGGAAACGGCCCCAAAATGGCGGGAAAAGGGGGGGATATATCCCATAATGCCTTGTGGTAAAAGGGGGGAATAAATCCCACAATCCCTTGCGGTTAAAGGGGGGATATATCCCATAATCCCTTGCGGTAAAAGGGGGGATAAATCCCACAATCCCTTGCGGTTAAAGGGGGGATAAATCCCACAATCCCTTGCACTTAAAGGGGGGATAAATCCCACAATCCCTTGCGACAAAGGGGGGATAAATCCCACAATCCCTTGCGGTTAAAGGGGGGATAAATCCCACAATCCCTTGTGGTAAAAGGGGGGATAAATCCCACAATCCCTTGCGGTTAAAGGGGGGATAAATCCCACAATCCCTTGTGGTAAAAGGGGGGATAAATCCCACAATCCCTTGCGGTAAAAGGGGGGATAAATCCCACAATCCCTTGCGGTTAAAGGGGGGATAAATCCCACAATCCCTTGTGGTAAAAGGGGGGAATAAATCCCACAATCCCTTGCGGTAAAAGGGGGGAATAAATCCCACAATCCCTTGCGGTTAAAGGGGGGATAAATCCCACAATCCCTTGTGGTAAAAGGGGGGATAAATCCCGTGGTTCCCAGTTCTCCCCAGTAGCTCCCAATCCACACTGGGGTCACTCCCAGTCGCTCCCAGTTCCTCCCAGTCCCCGCCAGTCGCTACTGGGACACTCCCAATCCATACTGGGACAGTCCCAATCCCTCCCCCAGTCCCTCCCAGTCCCACCAGTACCTCCGAATCCCCAACTGGGGTCACTCCCAGTCCCCCCCAGTAGCTCCCAGTCATTCCCAGTCCCTCCCAGTTCCTCCCAGTCCCTCCCAGTCCACACTGGGGTCCCCCCCAGTCCCCCCCAGTAGCTCCCAGTACATGCTGGGGTCCCTCCCGGTCCCTCCCAGTCCCTCCCAGTGGCTCCCAGTCCCTCCTAGTCCACACTGGGGTCCCCCCCAGTCCCTCCCAGTCCCCACCAGTTTTCCCCCAGTGGCTCCCAGTGGCTCCCAGTGGCTCCCAGTGGCTCCCAGTGGCTCCCAGTCCCACCAGTTCCCCCCCAGGGCACGTTTGCGTCGCGGCTGGAGCTGGAGTCGGGCGCGGTTCGGGTGCAGCGGGAGGTGGACGGGGGCCTGGAGACGCTGCGGCTGCGGCTGCCGGCGGTGCTGACGGCGGATCTGCGGCTCAACGAGCCCCGCTACGCCACGCTGCCCAACATCATGGTGAGAACAGCCTGAAAACACCCCAAAATCACCCTAAAACACCCCAAAATCACCCCAAAATCCTGAGAAAAAATCACCCCCAAAATCCACCAAAAAACCCCAAAAATCCCCCCCAAAAAACCCCAAAAATCCCCAAAAAACCACCCCAAAATCCCCCTAAAACACCCCAAAAGCACCCAAAACCACCCCAAAATCCCAGAAAAAAACACCCCCAAAATCCCCCAAAAAACCCCCAAAATACTGAAAAAACCACCCCAAAAACCCCAAAAAAACTCCCAAAATACTGAAAAAACCACCCTAAAACACCCCAAAATCCTGGGAAAAAAACACCCCAAAATCCCCCCAAAAAACTCCCAAAAATATGGAAAAAACCTCCCCAAACCCCTAAAATCCTGGGAAAAAAACACCCCAAAATCCCCCCCAAAAACTCCCAAAAATTCTGAAAAAAAACCACCCCAAAATTCCCCCCAAAAAAACCCAAAAATCCGGAAAAAACCCACCCCAAAATCACCCCAAAAAACCCTAAAAATCCCCAAAAAACCACTCCAAAATCATGGAAAAAAACCCAAAATCCACTCCAAAAAAACCACGCCAAAATCACCCCAAAACGCCCCAAAATCACCCAAAACCACCCCAAAATCCCGGACAAGCCCCCAAAGTGCGGCTGCCGGCGGTGCTGAGGGCGGATCTGCGGCTCAACGAGCCCCGCTACGCCACGCTGCCCAACATCATGGTGAGAACAGCCCCAAAACACCCCAAAATCACCCTAAAACACCCCAAAATTCCTGAAAAAAACACCCCCAAAATCCCCTTAAAAACTTCCAAAAATCCCCCCCAAAAAACCCCAAAGATCCCCAAAAAACCACCCCAAAATCCCCCCCAAAAGCTCCAAAATTCTGAAAAAAACACCCGAAAAATCCCCCCCCAAAAAAAACCCCAAAATCCCGGAAAAAAATACCCCAAAATCCCAGGAAAAAACCACCCAAAAATCCCCAAAAAACCACCCCAAAATCCTCCCCAAAAAACCCCAAAATCCCAGAAAATAACACCCCAAAGTCCTCCAAAAAACGACCCCAAAATCCGCCCAAAAAATCCCAAAATCTTGGAAAAAAACCTCCCCAAAATCCCGGACAAGCCCCCAAACTGCGACACCCCAAAAACACCCTAAAACACCCCAAAAATCCCTCCTGAAAAATCCTAAAATTCCGGAAAAAAACCACCCCAAAATCACCCCAAAAAACCCTAAAAATCCCCAAAAAACCACTCCAAAATCATGGAAAAAAACCCAAAATCCACTCCAAAAAAACACCCCAAAATCACCCCAAACCAACCCAAAATCACCCAAAACCACCCCAAAAAACTCCAAAATTCCAGAAAAAAACCATCTCAAAATTCCCCCCCCAAAAAAAACCCAAAATCACTCCAAAATCACCCAAAACCACCCCAAAATCCCGGACAAGCCCCCAAAGTGCGGCTGCCGGCGGTGCTGACGGCGGATCTGCGGCTCAACGAGCCCCGCTACGCCACGCTGCCCAACATCATGGTGAGAACAGCCCCAAAAACACCCTAAAACACCCCAAAATCACCCCAAAATCCTGAGAAAAAAATCACCCCCAAAATCCACCAAAAAACCCCAAAAATCTGTAAAAAAACCACCCCAAAATCACCACAAAAAACCCTAAAAATCTCCCAAAAAACCACTCCAAAATCATGGAAAAAAACCCAAAATCCACTCCAAAAAAACACCCCAAAATCACCCCAAAACACCCCAAAACTCTGGAAAAAAACACCCTCCAAATCCCCTTAAAATCTCCCAAAAATCCCCCCAAAAAAACCCCAAAAATCCCCAAAAAACCACCCCAAAATCCCCCTAAAACACCCCAAAAGCACCCAAAACCACCCCAAAATCCCAGAAAAAAACACCCCCAAAATCCCCCAAAAAACCCCCAAAATACTGAAAAAACCACCCCAAAAACCCCAAAAAAACTCCCAAAATACTGAAAAAACCACCCTAAAACACCCCAAAATCCTGGGAAAAAAACACCCCAAAATCCCCCCAAAAAACTCCCAAAAATATGGAAAAAACCTCCCCCAAACCCCTAAAATCCTGGGAAAAAAACACCCCAAAATCCCCCCCAAAAACTCCCAAAAATTCTGAAAAAAAACCACCCCAAAATTCCCCCCAAAAAAACCCAAAAATCCGGAAAAAAACCACCCCAAAATCACCCCAAAAAACCCTAAAAATCCCCAAAAAACCACTCCAAAATCATGGAAAAAAACCCAAAATCCACTCCAAAAAAACCACGCCAAAATCACCCCAAAACGCCCCAAAATCACCCAAAACCACCCCAAAATCCCGGACAAGCCCCCAAAGTGCGGCTGCCGGCGGTGCTGAGGGCGGATCTGCGGCTCAACGAGCCCCGCTACGCCATGCTGCCCAACATCATGGTGAGAACAGCCCCAAAACACCCCAAAATCACCCTAAAACACCCCAAAAATCCCTCCTAAAAAATCCTAAAATTCCGGGAAAAAAACACCCCAAAATCACCCCCAAACACCCCAAAATTCCTGAAAAAAACACCCTCAAAATCCCCTTAAAAACTTCCAAAAATCCCCCCCAAAAAACCCCAAAAATCCCCAAAAAAACACCCCAAAAATCCCCCCCCAAAAAAACCCCAAAGTCCCGG
This sequence comes from Poecile montanus, assembly GCA_038429875.1. Lineage (NCBI taxonomy): Eukaryota > Metazoa > Chordata > Aves > Passeriformes > Paridae > Poecile > Poecile montanus. The sequence continues at coordinate 101,222 of CM076535.1, forward strand.
AAAAAAATACCCCAAAATCCCAGGAAAAAACCACCCAAAAATCCCCAAAAAAACACCCCAAAATCCTCCCCAAAAAACCCCAAAATCCCAGAAAATAACACCCCAAAGTCCTCCAAAAAACGACCCCAAAATCCCCCCAAAAAATCCCAAAATCCTGGGAAAAAACCTCCCCAACATCCCGGACAAGCCCCCAAACTGCGACACCCCAAAAACACCCTAAAACACCCCAAAAATCCCTCCTAAAAAATCCTAAAATTCCGGGAAAAAACACCCCAAAATCACCCCAAAAAACCCTAAAAATCCCCAAAAAACCACTCCAAAATCATGGAAAAAAACCCAAAATCCTCTCAAAAAAACCACCCCAAAATCACCCCAAAACGCCCCAAAATTCTGGAAAAAAACACCCCCAAAATCCCCTTAAAATCTCCCAAAAATCCCCCCAAAAAACCACCCCAAAATCCCCCCCCAAAAACTCCAAAATTCCGAAAATAACACCCCAAAAATCCCCCCCCCCCCAAAAAACCCCAAAGTCCCGGAAAAAAATACCCCAAAATCCCAGGAAAAAACCACCCAAAAATCCCCAAAAAACCACCCCAAAATCCTCCCCAAAAAACCCCAAAATCCCAGAAAATAACACCCCAAAGTCCTCCAAAAAACGACCCCAAAATCCGCCCAAAAAATCCCAAAATCCTGGGAAAAAACCTCCCCAAAATCCCGGACAAGCCCCCAAACTGCGACACCCCAAAAACACCCTAAAACACCCCAAAAATCCCTCCTAAAAAGTCCTAAAATTTTCCCCAAAAAAACCACCCCAAAATCACCCCAAAAAACCCTAAAAATCCCAAAAAAACCACTCCAAAATCATGGAAAAAAACCCAAAATCCTCTCAAAAAAACCACCCCAAAATCACCCCAAAACGCCCCAAAACTCTGGAAAAAAACACCCCCAAAATCCCCTTAAAATCTCCCAAAAATCCCCCCAAAAAACCACCCCAAAATCCCCCCCCAAAAAACTCCAAAATTCCGAAAAAAACACCCCAAAAATCCCCCCCCAAAAAAACCCCAAAGTCCCGGAAAAAAATACCCCAAAATTCTGAAAAAAACCACCCCAAAATCCCCCCCAAAAAAACCCAAAAAATCCTGAAAAAAACACCCAAAAAACCCCAAAAAAATCCCCCAAAAAATCCCCCAAAAATCCCCAAAAAATAAAAAAAAAACCCCCAAAAAATCCTAAAAAATCCCCAAAAAGTCCCCAAAAAATCCCAAAAAATCCCCCAAAAAATCCCAAAAAATCCCAAAAAAATCCTAAAAAATCCCCAAAAAATCCCCCAAAATCCTCAAAAATCCCCCAAAAACCCTCAAAAAATCCCTAAAAAATCCCAAAAAATCATCAAAAAATCCCCAAAAAAAATCCCGCAAAAATTCCCAAAAAATCCTTAAAAATCCCCAAAAAATCCCAAAAATCCCTAAAAAAAATCCCAAAAATCCCTAAAAAAATCCCAATACATCCCAAAAGAAATCCCCAAAAAATCCCCCCAAAACCGCCCAAAAAATCCCAAAAAAATTCCCAAAAAAATCCCTAAAAATCCCAAAAAACCCCCAAAAAATCCCAAAAAAATCCCCAAAAAAATCCCAAAAAATTCCCGAAAAATCCCAATTTTTTCCCCCAAAATCCCAATTTTTTCCCAAAATCCCTGGAATTCCGCAGAAAGCCAAGAAGAAGCCTCTGGAGGTGATTCCGGCGGCGGAGCTGGAAAAAAATCCCCCCAAAATCCCCCCCAAAAAACCCCCAAAAAATAAAAAAAAAGTCCTGAAAAATCTCCAAAAAAACCCCCAAAAAACCCTAAAAAATCCCCCAAAAAATCCCCGAAAAAAATTCCCATAAACACCCAAAAAATCCCTCAAAAAATCCCCAAAAAATCCCCAAAAAATCCCCAAAAAAATCCCCAAAAAATCCCCAAAAACCCTCAAAAAATCCCTAAAAAATCCCAAAAAATCATCAAAAAATCCCCCAAAAAAATCCCGCAAAAATTCCCAAAAAATCCTTAAAAATCCCCAAAAAATCCCAAAAATCCCTAAAAAAAATCCCAAAAATCCCTAAAAAAATCCCAATACATCCCAAAAGAAATCCCCAAAAAATCCCCCCAAAACCGCCCAAAAAATCCCAAAAAAATTCCCAAAAAAATCCCTAAAAATCCCAAAAAAACCCCAAAAAATCCCAAAAAAATCCCGAAAAAATCCCAATTTTTTCCCCCCAAATCCCAATTTTTTCCCGAAATCCCCGGAATTCCGCAGAAAGCCAAGAAGAAGCCGCTGGAGGTGATTCCGGCGGCGGAGCTGGAAAAAAATCCCCCCAAAATCCCCCCCAAAAAACCCCAAAAAAACCCCAAAAAATAAAAAAAAAAGTCCTAAAAAATCTCCAAAAAAATCCCCAAAAAACCCTAAAAAATCTCCCAAAAAATCCCCGAAAAATATTCCCATAAACAGCCAAAAAATCCCTCAAAAAATTTCAAAAAATTCCCCAAAAAATCCCCCAAAAAATCCCCAAAAATCAAAAAAAATCCCCAAAAAATCCTAAAAAATCCCCAAAAAATCCCCAAAAAATCCCCCCAAAAATCCCCCAAAAATCACCCAAAATCCCCAAAAAACCCCCAAAAACCCTCAAAAAAATCCCTAAAAAATCCCCAAAAAATCCCCAAAAAATCCCAAAAAATCCCAAAAAAATAAAAAAAAATCCCCAAAAAATCCCCAAAAAATCCCCCAAAAAATCCCCAAAAATCAAAAAAAATCCTCAAAAATCCCCAAAAAATCCCCCCAAAAATCCCCAAAAAATCACCCAAAATCCCCAAAAAATCCCCAAAAACCCTCAAAAAAATCCCTAAAAAATCCCAAAAAATCATCAAAAAATCCCCCAAAAATTCCCAAAAAATCCTTAAAAATCCCCAAAAAAATCCCAAAAATCCCTAAAAAAAATCCCAAAAATCCCTAAAAAAATCCCAATACATCCCAAAAGAAATCCCCAAAAAATCCCCCCAAAACCGCCCAAAAAATCCCAAAAAAATTCCCAAAAAAATCCCTAAAAATCCCAAAAAACCCCCAAAAAATCCCAAAAAAATCCCCAAAAAAATCCCAAAAAATTCCCGAAAAATCCCAATTTTTTCCCCCAAAATCCCAATTTTTTCCCGAAATCCCCGGAATTCCGCAGAAAGCCAAGAAGAAGCCTCTGGAGGTGATTCCGGCGGCGGAGCTGGAAAAAAATCCCCCCAAAATCCCCCCCAAAAAACCCCAAAAAACCCCCAAAAAATAAAAAAAAAGTCCTAAAAAATCTCCAAAAAAATCCCCAAAAAACCCTAAAAAATCTCCCAAAAAATCCCCGAAAAATATTCCCATAAACAGCCAAAAAATCCCTCAAAAAATTTCAAAAAATTCCCCAAAAAATCCCCCAAAAAATCCCCAAAAATCAAAAAAAATCCCCAAAAAATCCTAAAAAATCCCCAAAAAATCCCCAAAAAATCCCCCCAAAAATCCCCCAAAAATCACCCAAAATCCCCAAAAAACCCCCAAAAACCCTCAAAAAAATCCCTAAAAAATCCCAAAAAATCATCAAAAAATCCCCAAAAAAATCCCCCCAAAAAATCCCCCAAAAATTCCCAAAAAGTCCTTAAAAATCCCCAAAAAATCCCCAAAAATTCCCAAAAAATTGCCAAAAAATCCTTAAAAATCCCCAAAAAATCGCAAAAAATTCCCAAAAAACCCCGAAAAATCCCCAAAAAAACCCCAAAACATCCCAAAAGAAATCCCCAAAAAATCCCCCAAAAAACCCCAAAAAATCCTAAAAAAATTCCAAAAAATTCCCCAAAAATCCCCAAAAAATCCCCAAAAATCCCCAAAAAAACCCAAAAAAACCCCCAAAAAACCCCAAAAAATCCTAAAAAAATTCCAAAAAATTCCCCAAAAATCCCCAAAAAATCCCCAAAAATCCCCAAAAAAACCCAAAAAAACCCCCAAAAAACCCCCAAAAAATCCCCAAAAATCCCGATTTTTTCCCCCCAAAAATCCCAATTTTTTCCCGGAATTCCGCAGAAAGCCAAGAAGAAGCCTCTGGAGGTGATTCCGGCGGCGGAGCTGGGCGTGTCCGGGGGCCCCGCCCGCCTGAAGGTGCTGCAGGTGCAGGAGCCGCCGCCCCGCGCCGGGGGGGAGAAGGTGGAGAGCGTGGAGCAGCTGCTGGAGAAACTGAGGCACAGCGGCCGCATCTGAGCCACGCCCACCGACGCCACGGGCTGGGCCGGGCCGGTCCAGTTGGGTCCAGTTGGGTCCAATCACTCCCAGTTGGGTCCAGTTGGTTCTTCCAGTTGGGTCCAGTTGGATCCAGTTGGGTCCGGTTGGGTCAAGTTGGTTCCAGTTGGGTCCAGTTGGTTCCAGTTGGGTCCAGTTGGTTCCGGTTGGGTCCAGTTGGGTCCAGTTGGGTCCGGTTGGGTCCAGTTGGGTCCAGTTGGGTCTGATTGAGTCCAGTAAGAACCAGTTGGGCCCAGTTGGTTCTTCCAGTTGGTTCCAGTTGGTCCCAGTTGGTTCCAGTTCATCCCAGTAAGAACCAGTTGGGTCCAGTTGGTTCTTCCAGTTGGGTCCGGTTGGTTCCAGTTGGGTCCAGTTGGTTCCAGTTGGATTCAATTGGTTTCAGTTCATCCCAGTAAGAACCAGTTGGGTCCGGTTGGTTCTTCCAGTTGGGTCCAGTTGGTTCTAGTCAGTCCCAGTTGGTTCCAGTTGGGTCCAGTAAGAACCAGTTGGTTCCAGTTGTTGATTCTGGTTGGGTCCAGTTGATCCCAGTTGGTCCCAGTTGGGTCCAGTTGGGTCCAGTTGGTTCCAGTTGGTTCCAATCAGTCCCAGTTGGTTCCAGTTGGTTCTTCCAGTTGGGTCCAGTTGGTTCCAGTTGGTCCCAGTAAGAACCAGTTGGGTCTGGTTGGTTCTTCCAGTTGGGTCTGGTTGGTTCCAGTTGGGTCCAGTTGGTTCCAGTAAGAACCAGTTGAGCCCAGTCACTCCCAGTTGGTTCCAGTTGGTTCTTCCAGTTGGGTCCAGTTGGTTCCAGTCAGTCCCAGTTGGTTCCAGTTGGGTCCAGTAAGAACCAGTTGGGTCCAGTTGGGTCCAGTTGGTTCTTCCAGTTGGTTCTGGTTGGTTCCAGTTCATCCCAGTTGGGTCCAGTTGGGTCCAGTTGGTCCCAGTTGGTTCCAGTTGGGTCCAGTTGCTGGTTCCAGTAAGAACCAGTTGGTTCCAGTTGGTTCCAGTAAGAACCAGTTGGTTCCAGTTGGGCCCAGTTGATCCCAGTTGGTTCTTCCAGTTGGTCCCAGTTGGTTCCCATTGGCTCCAGTCAGTCCCAGTTGGTCCCAGTTGGTCCCAGTCTGGCCCAGTTGGTTCCGATCCGGTCCCAGTTCCCCCCAGTCCGTCCCAGTTTGGCCCAGTTGGCTTTTGACTGGTCCCGTCCCAGTTTGAACCGGTGCCTTCCTGGCCTGGAGCAGCGCGCTGGTGCTCTCCCAGTTCATCCCAGTTCATCCCAGTTCCATCCCAGTTCAATCCCAGTTCAATCCCAGTCCATCCCAGTTCATCCCAGTTCATTCCCAGTCCATCCCAGTCCATCCCAGTTCATTCCCAGTTCATCCCAGTTCATTCCCAGTTCATCCCAGTCCCCTCCCAGTCCCTCCCAGTCCCTCCCAGTGCCTTCCAGTCTGGCCCAGGCCCTCCCAGTGCCTTCCCCCACCCCCAATAAAGGCGTGGCCAGTCGATGACGTCATCGCGTTCACTTTTGGGGGCGGGGCTTAACCGGGGTGGGGGCGTGGCCACATCCTGGCCCAGTTTTACTGGTTTTAACTGGTTTTTCGCTGCCGGCGCGACCCAGTATAAACCAGTTTGGCACTGGCGGGGTCCCAGTGCGTCCCAGTTTGTCCCAGTATAACCTAGCGGCTCCCAGTTCCCGTCCTGGTGGGTCCCAGTTTGTCCCAGTATAACCCAGCAGCTCCCAGTCCGGCTCCAGGGGGATTCCGGTCTGTCCTAACACGGTCCAGCGGCTCCCAGTTCGCTCCCAGTCCGTCCCAGTTCGCTCCCAGTTTGTCCCAGTTCGTCCCAGTTCCTCCCAGCCTCCAACACGGCGGCTCCGCGTTGCCCAGCAACGCCTGACCCCGCCCCCTCCCGGCTGCCAATCAAACGCCTCGCCCAATCACAGCGCGAGGCAGCGCCCCCTCCGCAGGGGCGGGCTCGAGCTGACAGGCAGCGCCCTGCGCCAATGGGAAGAGCCGGGGGGCGGGCCCTGCGGCAGCGCCGGCCAATCAGCGCCGCGGAAACCCTGCAGGAGCGGGGCGGGCGGCCCCGTACGGCCCCTCAGAGCCGGGGCGGCGGCGGCGGCGGCGAAGATGGCGGCGGCGGACGGCGACGATTCGCTTTACCCCATCGCGGTGCTCATCGACGAGCTCCGCAACGAGGACGTGCAGGTACCGCTGCCGCCGCCTCGCCGCGACACCCCCGGGCCTCCCCGCGCTCCTCGGGGCCCTTCCGCGCTCCTCGGGGCCCGGCCCGCTCGCCGCGGCCGCGCTGCTGATGGCCGCCATGAGACGGCCGCGCTGATTGGTTGAGGCGGCCCGGTCCCCTCAGGCGCGGACGAATGGGAGGCGGCGTTACATGTGTGGGGCAGCGCTGGTCCCCTTTGGGGTGGGGGGGGGGGGAGATTGCGGTGAAAGGCGCGCTCTGATTGGCTGGCGGCTCGGTTTGGTTTTGTTAGGCGCGTTCTGATTGGTCCGCAGCGTTCGAGGGGGGGGAATCCACCCCGCTCTCCGCAGCGCCCCCTAGCGGCGGGGCAGCGCCGGCTTCGCCCCGCCCCCTTCCCGGCTCCAGCCAATGGCAGCGCGAGGCCGAGTCAGCGCCGCTCCCCATTGGCTGCCGGCGGCGTGGGCGTGGCTTCTCCCAGCCAATCGGAGCGCTTCTCTCTGCCGCGGTGCCGTGAGACGCCGCCGTTGATTGGCTGCGTCGCGCCGGGGGGCGGGGTTTGCCTTAAAAGAGGGCAATTCCCGGTTTTGTTCTTTTTTCCCCCCAAATTTTCCTCAAGTTTTTCCCATTTTTTTCCCCCAATCCCAGTTACGGCTCAACAGCATCAAGAAGCTCTCGACCATCGCGCTGGCGCTGGGCGTGGAGCGAACCCGCAGCGAGCTCCTCCCTTTCCTCACCGGTACCTGGAGGGCTCCCAAAATTCGGGGAAATCTCCCCAAAATCTGGGGTGGGGGATGGGGAGGGGGTGAGGAAACCCAGGGAGGTCCCGAAATCTCTCCCAAAAACGGCCCCAAATCCCCCTGTGGGGTGGAGTGGGCGGGGCTTGGGGTGGTGGGCGGGGTTTGGGGCGGTGGGCGGGGTTTGGGGGATGATTGACAGGTGTGAGGGGGGGACAGGTGAGTGACAGGTGTGTCACCTGTGATGTCACAGACACCATTTACGATGAGGACGAGGTGCTGCTGGCGCTGGCCGAGCAGCTCGGCACCTTCACCGCCCTGGTGGGAGGGCCCGAGTTCGTGCACTGCCTGCTGGTAGGAGCCCCGAAAACACACCTGGGGGGGATAAAACACACCTGGGGACCCTGGAAACACAGCTGGGGACCCCAGAAATACACCTGGGAGGGCAAAAAATACACCTGGGGACCCCAAAAATACACCTGGGGACCCTGGAAACACACCTGGGGAGCCCAAAATACACCTGGGGAGCCCTGAAATACACCTGGGGACCCTGAGAATACACCTGGGAGCCCCAAAATACACCTGGGGAGCCCCGAAATACACCTGGGGAGCCCAAAAATACACCTGGGGAGCCCAAAAATACACCTGGGGGGGCAAAAACACACCTGGGGACCCTGAAATACACCTGGGAGCCCCAAAAATACACCTGGGGACCCTGGAAACACACCTGGGAACCCCAAAATACACCTGGGGGGGCAAAAACACACCTGGGGATCCTGGAAACACACCTAGGAGGGCAAAAAACACACCTGGGGACCCCAAAATACACCTGGGAGGGGATAAAACACACCTGGGGACCCCAAAACACACCTGGGAGGACAAAAAATACACCTGGGAACCCCGAAATACACCTGGGGGGGCAAAGAACACACCTGGGGGGGATAAAACACACCTGGGGGGGATAAAACACACCTGGGGGGGCAAAAAACACACCTGGGAGGGCAAGAAATACACCTGGGAACCCCAAAATACACCTGGAGGGGATAAAAACATGCTTTGGAACCCCAAAAACACACCTGGGAACCCGAAAACACACCTGGGGACCCCAAAATACACCTGGGGACCTCCAAATACACCTGGGGGGACAAAAACACACCTGGGGGACACAAATACACCTGAGAGGGGAAAATACACCTGGGGAGAGGAAAATACACCTGGGGGGTCCCAAAACACACCTGGGGGGAGGGAAAGCCACACCTGGGGAGTCCCCCTGTCCACCCTGTGTGTCCGTGTGTCCATTCCCTGTCCGTGTGTCCATCCCTGTGTGTCCATCCCCTGTCCGTGTGTCCATCCCTGTGTCCATCTCGTGTCCGTGTGTCCACCCCGTGTGTCCGTGTGTCCATCCCGTGTGTCCGTGTGTCCATCCCGTGTCCGTGTGTCCACCCCCTGTCCGTGTGTCCATCCCTGTGTGTCCATCCCCGTGTCCGTGTGTCCATCCCTGTGTCCGTGTGTCCATCTCATGTCCGTGTGTCCACCCTGTGTATCCATCCCATGTGTCCCTGTGTCCATCCCTGTGTGTCCATGTGTCCATCCCGTGTGTCCATGTGTCCGTGTGTCCATCCTGTGTGTCTGTGTGTCCATGTGTCGATCTCATGTCCGTGTGTCCATCCCTGTGTCCATCCCCATGTCCATCCCCTGTGTGTCCATGTGTCCACTCTGTGTGTCCATGTGTCCATCCTCGTGTCCATGTCCGTGTGTCCATCCCTGTGTCCGGCAGCCCCCCCTGGAGAGCCTGGCCACGGTGGAGGAGACGGTTGTGCGGGACAAGGCGGTGGAGTCCCTGTGTCCATCCCCTGTGTCCATCCCTGTGTCCTGTGTCCATCCCTGTGTCCATCCCTGTGTGTCCGTGTGTCCATCCATGTGTCCGTGTGTCCATCTCATGTCCGTGTGTCCATCCCTGTGTCCGGCAGCCCCCCCTGGAGAGCCTGGCCACGGTGGAGGAGACGGTTGTGCGGGACAAGGCGGTGGAGTCCCTGTGTGTCCATCCCATGTCCCTGTGTCCATCCCTGTGTGTCCATCCCCTGTGTCCGTGTGTCCATCCCTGTGTCCGTGTGTCCATGTCTGTGTATCCACACCATGTCCGTGTGTCCATCTCATGTCCATCTGTCCGGCAGCCCCCCCTGGAGAGCCTGGCCACGGTGGAGGAGACGGTTGTGCGGGACAAGGCGGTGGAGTCCCTGTGTCCATCCCTGTGTCCATCCCTGTGTGTCCATCCCTGTGTCCATCCCCTGTGTGTCCGTGTGTCCACGTCTGTGTATCCACACCATGTCCATGTGTCCACACCGTGTCCATCTGTCCGGCAGCCCCCCCTGGAGAGCCTGGCCACGGTGGAGGAGACGGTTGTACGGGACAAGGCAGTGGAGTCCCTGTGTCCATCCCTGTGTCCATCCCTGTGTGTCCATGTGTCCATCCCTGTGTGTCCACACCGTGTCCATGTGTCCATCTCATGTCCGTGTGTCCATCCCTGTGTCCGGCAGCCGCCCCTGGAGAGCCTGGCCACGGTGGAGGAGACGGTTGTACGGGACAAGGCGGTGGAGTCCCTGTGTCCATCCCTGTGTCCATCCCCTGTGTCCATCCTGTGTGTCTATGTGTCCATCTCATGTCCATCTGTCCGGCAGCCGCCCCTGGAGAGCCTGGCCACGGTGGAGGAGACGGTTGTGCGGGACAAGGCGGTGGAGTCCCTGTGTCCATCCCATGTCCCTGTGTCCATCCCTGTGTCCATCCCCTGTGTCCGTGTGTCCATCCCGTGTGTCCATCCCTGTGTCCATGTGTCCATCTCATGTCCATCTGTCCGGCAGCCCCCTCTGGAGAGCCTGGCCACGGTGGAGGAGACGGTTGTGCGGGACAAGGCAGTGGAGTCCCTGTGACCATCCCTGTGTCCATCCCTGTGTCCATCCCTGTGTGTCCGTGTGTCCATCCCCTGTCCATGTGTCCATGTCCATGTGTCCATCTCATGTCCATCTGTCCGGCAGCCCCCCCTGGAGAGCCTGGCCACGGTGGAGGAGACGGTTGTGCGGGACAAGGCGGTGGAGTCCCTGCGGGCCGTGTCCCACGAGCACTCCCCGCCGGACCTGGAGGGTCACTTCGTGCCGCTGGTCAAGCGCCTGGCGGGCGGCGATTGGTTCACGTCCCGGACCTCGGCCTGCGGCCTCTTCAGCGTCTGCTACCCACGAGTGTCCAGCCCGGTCAAGGCTGAGCTGCGCCAGTGAGTGACCACGGGGGGGGTGGGGTCATTGAACTGACCACAGGGTCATTGAATTGGGTCTGGGGTCACTGGGCTGGGTGTGGGGTCACTGCTACCCACGAGTGTCCAGTCCGGTCAAGGCTGAGCTGCGCCAGTGAGTGACCACGAGGGGGGTGGGGTCACTGAACTGTCCCTGGGGTCACTGACCCATCCCTGGGGTCACTGACCAATCCCTGGGGTCACTGAATTGGGTCTGGGGTCACTGACCAATCCCTGGGGTCACTGACCAATCCCTGGGGTTACTGAATTGGGTCTGGGGTCACTGACCCATCCCTGGGGTCACTGCTACCCACGAGTGTCCAGTCCGGTCAAGGCTGAGCTGCGCCAGTGAGTGACCACGAGGGGGGTGGGGTCACTGATCAATCCCTGGGGTCATTGAATTGGGTCTGGGGTCACTGATCCATTCCTGGGGTCGTTGAACTGTCCTTGGGGTCACTGAATTGGGTCTGGGGTCACTGACCAATCCCTGGGGTCACTAAATTGGGTCTGGGGTCACTGGGCTGGGTCTGGGGTCACTGAATTGGGTCTGGGGTCACTGACCCATCCCTGGGGTCACTGAGCTGGGTCTGGGGTCACTGACCCATCCCTGGGGTCACTGAATTGGGTCTGGGGTCACTGGGCTGGGTGTGGGGTCACTGCTACCCACGGGTGTCCAGCCCGGTCAAGGCTGAGCTGCGCCAGTGAGTGACCACGAGGGGGCTGGGGTCACTGAACTGTCCCTGGGGTCACTGACCCATCCCTGGGGTCACTGAATTGGGTCTGGGGTCACTGGGCTGGGTCTGGGGTCACTGACCCATCCCTGGGGTCACTGCTACCCACGAGTGTCCAGTCCGGTCAAGGCTGAGCTGCGCCAGTGAGTGACCACGAGGGGGGTGGGGTCATTGAACTGACCACAGGGTCATTGAATTGGGTCTGGGGTCATCGACCCATCCCTGGGGTCACTGACCAATCCCTGGGGTCACTGAATTGGGTGTGGGGTCACTGACCCATCCCTGGGGTCACTGAATTGGGTCTGGGGTCACTGACCAATCCCTGGGGTCACTGCTACCCACGAGTGTCCAGTCCGGTCAAGGCTGAGCTGCGCCAGTGAGTGACCACGAGGGGGGTGGGGTCACTGAACTGTCCCTGGGGTCACTGAATTGGGTCTGGGGTCACTGACCAATCCCTGGGGTCACTGACCAATCCCTGGGGTCACTGAACTGTCCTTGGGGTCACTGACCAATCCCTGGGGTCACTGAACTGTCCTTGGGGTCACTGACCCATCCCTGGGGTCACTGAACTGTCCCTGGGGTCATTGAATTGAGTCTGGGGTCACTGAACTGACCACAGGGTCACCAACCTGTCCCAGTAGTGCCCAGGTAACCCCAGGTGACCCCCAGGTACCCCCAGGCCATCCCAGTTGCCCCCAGGTGTCCCCAGGTGACCCCAGGTGTCCCCAGGTGCCCCAGGTGATCTCCAGGTGTCCCCAGGTGACCCCCAGCTGACCCCAGGTGACCCCAGGTGACCCCCAGGTGTCCCCAGGTGACCCCCAGCTGACCCCAGCTGCCCCCAGGTGACCCCCAGGTGTCCCCAGCTGCCCCCAGGTGTCCCCAGGCCATCCCAGCTGCCCCCAGGTGCCCCCAGGTGAGCCCCAGGTGTCCCCAGGCCACCCCAGTTGCCCCCAGGCCACCCCAGGTGCCCCCAGTTGCCCCCAGGCCACCCCAGGTGCCCCCAGGTGAGCCCCAGGTGTGCCCGCAGGTACTTCCGGAACCTGTGCTCGGACGACACGCCCATGGTGCGGCGCGCGGCCGCCTCCAAGCTGGGCGAGTTCGCCAAGGTGCTGGAGCTGGAGCACGTCAAGAGCGAGATCATCCCCATGTTCTCCAACCTGGCCTCGGACGAGCAGGTACGGCACACCTGGGCACACCTGGGCACACCTGGGGGGCATAAAAACACACCTGGGCACACCTGGGCACACCTGGGCACACCTGGGGGGAGCTGGAGCACGTCAAGAGCGAGATCATCCCCATGTTCTCCAACCTGGCCTCGGACGAGCAGGTACGGCACACCTGGGCACACCTGGGCACACCTGGGCACACCTGGGGGGCGTAAAAACACACCTGGGCACACCTGGGCACACCTGGGGGGCGTAAAAACACACCTGGGGATTCCTGGGTACACCTGGGGGCTCCTGGGGGTTCTCTGGTGACACCTGGGGGTTACCTGAGCTCACCTGGAGCTCACCTGAGCTCACCTGTGCTCACCTGCAGGACTCGGTGCGGCTGCTGGCGGTGGAGGCCAGCACTGGGGGGTTCCCTGGGGGTTACCTGGTGACACCTGGGGGTTCTCTGGTGACACCTGGGGGTTCCTGGGGGTTCTCTGGTGACACCTGGAGCTCACCTGAGCTCACCTGAGCTCACCTGTGCTCACCTGCAGGACTCGGTGCAGCTGCTGGCGGTGGAGGCCAGCACTGGGGGGTTACATGGTGATACCTGGGGGTTACCTGGTGACACCTGGGGGTTATCTGGGGGTTACCTGTGCACACCTGGGGGTTACCTGTTCTCACCTGTGCTCACCTGCAGGACTCGGTGCGGCTGCTGGCGGTGGAGGCCAGCACTGGGGGGTTACCTGGTGACACCTGGGGGTTATCTGGGGGTTACCTGTGCACACCTGGAGCTCACCTGAGCTCACCTGTGCTCACCTGTGCTCACCTGAGCTCACCTGTGCTCACCTGCAGGACTCGGTGCGGCTGCTGGCGGTGGAGGCGTGCGTGAGCATCGCGCAGCTGCTGCCGCAGGAGGAGCTGGAGGGGCTGGTGATGCCCACCCTGCGCCAGGCCGCCGAGGACAAGTCCTGGCGCGTCCGATACATGGTGGCCGACAAGTTCACCGAGGTGGGGACACACCTGGGCACACCTGGGCACACCTGGGGTACATCTGGATACACCTGAGTACACCTGGGTACACCTGAGATACATTGGGGTACACCTGGGTACACCTGGGATACACCCAGACACACCTGGGACACACCTGGGGTACACCTGGATACACCCAGACACACCTGGGCACACCTGGGCACACCTGGGCACACCTGGGGTACACCTGGGCACATGTGGGTACACCTGGGGTACACCCAGACACACCTGGGTACACCTGGGTACACCTGGGACACACCTGGGTACACCTGGGTACACCTGGGATGCACCCAGACACACCTGGGACACACCTGGGGTACACCTGGATACACCCAGACACACCTGGGCACACCTGGGCACACCTGGGCACACCTGGGGTACACCTGGGCACATGTGGGTACACCTGGGGTACACCCAGACACACCTGGGTACACCTGGGACACACCTGGGTACACCTGGGATGCACCCAGACACACCTGGGGACACACCTGGGCACACCTGTGCACACCTGGAGGAGCTGGTGATGCCCACCCTGCGCCAGGCCGCCGAGGACAAGTCCTGGCGCGTCCGATACATGGTGGCCGACAAGTTCACCGAGGTGGGGACACACCTGGGCACACCTGGGCACACCTGGGGTACACCTGGGCACACCTGGGGTACACCCAGACACACCTGAGATACACCTGGATACACCTGAGATACACCTGGGTACACCTGGGATACACCCAGAGACACCTGGGGACACACCTGGGCACACCTGGATACACCTGGATACACCTGGGCACACCTGGGGTACACCCAGACACACCTGAGATACACCTGGATACACCTGAGATACACCTGGGTACACCTGGGATACACCCAGACACACCCAGACACACCTGGGGACACACCTGAGCTCACCTGGGCACACCTGGAGGGGCTGGTGATGCCCACCCTGCGCCAGGCCGCCGAGGACAAGTCCTGGTGCATCCGATACATGGTGGCCGACAAGTTCACCGAGGTGGGGACACACCTGGGCACACCTGGGCACACCTGGGCACACCTGGGGTACACCTGGATACACCTGGGCACACCTGGGCACACCTGGGGTACACCCAGACACACCTGAGATACACCTGGATACATCTGGATACACCTGAGATACACTTGGGGTACACCTGGGATACACCCAGACACACCCAGACACACCTGGGGACACCTGGGGACACCTGGATACACCTGGGTATACCTGAGATACACCTGGATACACCCAGACACACACAGACACACCTAGGACACACCTGGGCACACCTGGGCACACCTGGGGTACACCCAGACACACCCAGACACACCTGGGGTACACCTGGATACACCTGGATACACCTGAGATACACCTGGGTACACCTGGGATACACCCAGAGACACACAGACACACCTGGGACACACTTGTGACACACCTGTACACATCTGTACACACCCATACACACCTGTGACACACCTGTACACACACAGACACACCTGTACACACCTGTACACACCTGTACTCACCTGTCCACACCTGTACACACACACAGACACACCTGTACACACCTGTACACACCTGTACTCACCTGTCCCCGCAGCTCCAGCGTGCCGTGGGCCCCGAGATCACCAAGACCGACCTGGTGGGGGCGTTCCAGAGCCTGATGAAGGACTGCGAGGCCGAGGTCCGGGCGGCCGCGTCGCACAAGGTCAAAGGTCAGCGGCCACCCCAAGGTGTCACCGACCCCGGACAGGTGTCACTGACCTGGCCCAGGTGTCACCAACCTGGGACAGGTGTCACCAATCCAGGACAGGTGTCACCAACCTGATCCAGGTGTCACCAATCCAGGACAGGTGTCACCAACCCAGGACAGGTGTCACCAACCCGGGACAGGTGTCACCGACCCGGGACAGGTGTCACCAATCCAGGACAGGTGTCACCAACCCAGGACAGGTGTCACTGACCTGGGACAGGTGTCACCAATCCAGGACAGGTGTCACCAATCCAGGACAGGTGTCACCAACCTGGGACAGGTGTCACTGACCTAGGACAGGTGTCACCACCCCCGGGACAGGTGTCACCAATCCAGGACAGGTGTCACTGACCTGGCCCAGGTGTCACCAACCTGGCCTTGGTGTCACCAACCCGGGACAGGTGTCACCAACCCAGGACAGGTGTCACCAACCCGGGACAGGTGTCACCACCCCCAGGACAGGTGTCACTGACCCGGGACAGGTGTCACCAACCTGGGACAGGTGTCACCAACCCAGGACAGGTGTCACCAATCCAGGACAGGTGTCACCGACCTGGGACAGGTGTTTCCCACCCCCATTTTGGGGTCCCCACCCCCAATTTCGGGTTCCCTGTTCCAGTTTTGGGGTCCCTGTCCCAATTTTGGGTTCCCCAGCCCCAATTTCGGGTTCCCTGATCCAAATTTTGGGTTCTTTGTTCCAATTTTGGGTTTTCTGTCCCAATTTTGGGTTTTCTGTCCCCATTTTGGGGTTCAAATCCCCATTTTGGGGTCCCCGTGTGTCCCCAGAGTTCTGCGAGAATCTCTCCCCCGACTGCCGGGAGGCCGTGATCATGGGCCAGATCCTGCCCTGCATCAAGGTGAGCACACCTGGGACACCTGGGACACCTGGGCACACCTGGGGGGGGCTGGGGACACCTGGGGACACCTGGGGACACACCTGGGGACACCTGGGGACACACCTGGGACACCTGGGGACACCTGGGACACCTGGGCACACCTGGGGACACACCTGGGGACACCTGGGGACACACCTGGGCACACCTGGGCACACCTGGGGACAGCTGGGGACACACCTGGGGACACCTGG
This sequence comes from Poecile montanus, assembly GCA_038429875.1. NCBI lineage: Eukaryota > Metazoa > Chordata > Aves > Passeriformes > Paridae > Poecile > Poecile montanus. The sequence goes on from CM076535.1 coordinate 117,467, forward strand.
GGACACCTGGGGACACACCTGGGGACACCTGGGGGGGGCTGGGGACACACCTGGGGACACCTGGGGATACCTGGGGGGGAGAAAAACACACCTGGGGACACTTGGGGAACACCTGGGGACATGTGGGGGTACCTAGGGGGAACTGGGACACACCTGGGGACACCTGGACACACCTGGGGACACCTGGGGGACACCTGGGGACATCTGGGACACCTTTGGTGTCCCTCACCTGTCCCACCTGTGTCTCACCTGTCTCACCTGTCCCACCTGCAGGAGCTGGTGTCCGATGCCAACCAACACGTGAAGTCAGCGCTGGCCTCGGTGATCATGGGACTGTCCCCGATCCTGGGCAAGGACAACACGGTGGAACACCTGCTGCCCCTGTTCCTGGCACAGCTCAAGGACGAGGTGACGCACCTGGGGACACACCTGAGCACACCTGAGCACACCTGGATACACCTGGGGTACACCTGGATACACCTGGGGTACATGGGGATACACCACACCTGCTGCCCCTGTTCCTGGCACAGCTCAAGGACGAGGTGACACACCTGGGGACACCTGGGGACACCTGGGGACACACCTGAGCACACCTGGGGACACCTGGATACACACACAGTACACCTGGATACACCTGGGGTACACCTACAGAACATGGGGATACACAACACCTGCTGCCCCTGTTCCTGGCACAGCTCAAGGACGAGGTGACGCACCTGGATACACCTGGGGACACCTGGATACACCTGAGCACACCTACAGTACACCTGGATACACCCACAGTACACCTGGGGTACATGGGGATACACAACACCTGCTGCCCCTGTTCCTGGCACAGCTCAAGGACGAGGTGGGGACACACCTGAGCACACCTGAGCACACCTGAACACACCTGGATACACCTGGGGTACACCTGGATACACCTGGGGTACATGGGGATACACCACACCTGCTGCCCCTGTTCCTGGCACAGCTCAAGGACGAGGTGACGCACCTGGGGACACCTGGGGACACACCTGGGGACACCTGAACACACCTGGATACACCTGGGGACACCTGGGGACACACCTGGATACACCTGGGGACACCTGGGAACACCTGGGGGTACACGGGGACACACCTGGACACACCCAGAGTACACCTGGGGACACACCTGGGGACACACCTGGGGACACACCTGGGGACACACCTGGGGACACCTGGGGACACACCTGGGGACACCTGGGGAGCCACCACCCACTGACACCTGCTCCCAGTCCCTCCCAGTCCCTTCCAGTTCCCTCCCAGTCCCCTCCCAGTTTCTCCCAGTCCCTCCCAGTCCCTCCCAGTCCCTCCCAGTTCCCTCCCAGTCCCCTCCCAGTTTATCCCAGTCCATCCCAGTCCCTCCCAGCTCCCTCCCAGTCCATCCCAGTCCCCTCCCAATGCATCCCAGTCCCTCCCAGTCCATCCCAGTCCCTCCCAGTTCATCCCAGTCCATCCCAGTCCCCCTCAATCAATTCCCAGTGTCTCTCCTGCTCCCCTTAGTGGCAGCTTCGGGAACTGCAGCCTCTTCCCAGTCCCTTCCAGTGCTTTCCACTCCCTCCCAGTTTGTCCCAGTTTGTCCCAGTCCCTCCCAACCCTCTCCCAGTTCCCTCCCAGTCCCTCCCAGTAACTCCCAGTCCCTCCCAGTGCCCCGAGGTGCGGCTGAACATCATCTCCAACCTGGACTGTGTGAACGAGGTGATCGGCATCCGGCAGCTCTCGCAGTCGCTGCTCCCGGCCATCGTGGAGCTGGCCGAGGACGCCAAGTGGCGCGTGAGACTCGCCATCATCGAGTACATGCCGCTGCTGGCCGGCCAGCTGGTGAGACTGGGACAGACTGGGAGGGACTGGGACAAACTGGGAGGGACTGGGATAAACTGGGAGCCACTGGGATGAACTGGGAGGCACTGGGATAAACTGGGAGGGAGCTGGAGCCGTGTACGGGGCACTGGGAGGAGGCTGCAGTTCCCAAAGCTGCCACTAAGGGGAGCAGGGGAGACACTGGGAATTGATTGAGGGGGACTGGGATGGACTGGGATGAACTGGGAGGGACTGGGATAAACTGGGATGGACTGGAAGGAGACTGGGATAAACTGGGAGCCACTGGGAGGGAGCTGGAGGAGGCTGCAATTCCCAAAGCTGCCACTAAGGGGAGCAGGGGAGACACTGGGAATTGATTGAGGGGAACTGGGATGGACTGGGATGAACTGGGAGGGACTGGGATGGACTGGGATAAACTGGGAGGGACTGGGAGGGAGCTGGGAGGGAGTGGAAAGCACTGGGATGTACTGGGATATACTGGGATGGGGCTGTGGCGTGTGAGACTCGCCATCATCGAGTACATGCCGCTGCTGGCCGGCCAGCTGGTGAGACTGGGACAAACTGGGATGAACTGGGAGGCACTGGGATAAACTGGGAGGCACTGGGATAAACTGGGAGGAGACTGGGATGGACTGGGAACCACTGGGAGCCGTGTACAGGGCGCTGGGAGGGACTGGGATATACTGGGAGGGACTGGGAGGAGACTGGGATGGACTGGGCGGGGTTTATTCATACTGGTCCATACTGGTTTGTACTGGTTCCTGTTGGTCTCTGTCTGGCTGTGCTGGTCCTTACTGGTCTGTACTGGTCCTTACTGGTCTGTACTGGTCCTTACTGGTCTGTACTGGTCCTTACTGGTGTCTCCCCCCCCCCCAGGGCGTGGAGTTCTTCGATGAGAAACTGAACTCGCTCTGCATGGCCTGGCTGGTGGATCACGGTACTGGGAGGGACTGGGATGGACTGGGAGGGACTGGGAGGGAACTGGGAGGGAACTGGGAGGGACTGGGAGGGACTGGGAGGGGACTGGGAGGGACTGGGAGGGAACTGGGATTGGACTGGGAGGGACTGGGAGGGACTGGGATGGACTGGGAGGGACTGGGAGGGACTGGGATGAACTGGGAGGGAACTGGGAGGGACTGGGAGGGACTGGGATGAACTGGGAGGGACTGGGAGGGACTGGGATGGACTGGGAGGGACTGGGAGGGACTGGGAGGGACTGGGATGAACTGGGAGGGAACTGGGAGGGACTGGGAGGGACTGGGATGAACTGGGAGGGACTGGGAGGGACTGGGAGGGAACTGGGATGGACTGGGAGGGTCATTGGGTGCTGGGAGTGGGTGGTACTGGTCTATACTGGTTTATACTGGCCTATACTGGTTTATACTGGTGTATGCCAGTTTATACTGCTCTATACTGGTCAATACTGGTTTATACTGGTTTATACTGGTTTATGGCAGTTGATACTGGTCACTAGCCCATACTGGTTTGTAGTGATCCGTACTGGTCTATATTGGTCTATACTGGTCTATACTGCTCTGTACTGGTTTATACTGGTATATAGAGGTCTGTACTGGTTTATACTGGTTTATACTGGTGTATACTGGTTTATATTGATTTATGCCAGTTGATACTGGTCTCTAGCCCATACTGGTTCATACTGGTCCATACTGGTATATACCAGTCTATAGTGCTCTGTACTGGTTTATACTGGTTTATACTGGTTTATACTGGTTTATACTGGTTTATACTGGTTCACACTGGTCTCCCCCGCAGTGTACGCCATCCGCGAGGCCGCCACCAGTAACCTGCGCAAACTGGTGGAGAGGTTCGGGCACACCTGGGCCCAGGGCACCATCGTGCCCAAGGTGCTCGCCATGGCCGCCGACCCCAACTACCTGCACCGCATGACCACGCTGTTCTGCATCAACGTGAGTGCACCTGGGCACACCTGGGGACAGCTGGGGACACCTGAAATACACCTCAGTACACCCTGACACACCTGGGGACACCTGGGGACAGCTGGGGACACCTGGGGTACACCTGGGGACACCTGGGGTACAGCTGGGCACACCTGGGGTACACCTGTCCATGTCACACCTGTGTCACACCTGTCTCACCTGTGTCACCTGTCCATGTCACACCTGTCACACCTGTGTCACCTGTGTCACCTGTACCTGTCTCACCTGTGCAGGTGTTATCAGAGGTGTGTGGTCAGGAGGTCACCACCACCCAGATGTTGCTGTCACACCTGTGTCACCTGTCCATGTCACACCTGTCACACCTGTCACACCTGTCTCACCTGTCTCACCAGGTGTTATCAGAGGTGTGCGGTCAGGAGGTCACCACCACCCAGATGTTGCTGTCACACCTGTCACACCTGTCACACCTGTCCCATCACACCTGTCCCATCACACCTGTGTCACACCTGTCCATGTCACACCTGTCACACCTGTGTCACCTGTCTCACCTGTGCAGGTGTTATCAGAGGTGTGCGGTCAGGAGGTCACCACCACCCAGATGTTGCTGTCACACCTGTCACACCTGTCCATGTCACACCTGTGTCACCTGTGTCTCACCTGTGTCACCTGTCCATGTCACACCTGTCACACCTGTGTCACACCTGTCTCACCTGTCTCACCTGTGCAGGTGTTGTCGGAGGTGTGTGGTCAGGAGGTCACCACCACCCAGATGTTGCTGTCACACCTGTCCATGTCACACCTGTCACACCTGTCACATCACACCTGTCCATGTCACACCTGTGTCACACCTGTCCATGTCACACCTGTACCTGTCTCACCAGGTGTTATCAGAGGTGTGTGGTCAGGAGGTCACCACCACCCAGATGTTGCTGTCACACCTGTCACACCTGTCACACCTGTCACATCACACCTGTACCTGTCTCACCAGGTGTTATCGGAGGTGTGCGGTCAGGAGGTCACCACCACCCAGATGTTGCTGTCACACCTGTCCATGTCACACCTGTCCCATCACACCTGTCACACCTGTCACACCTGTGTCACACCTGTCACATCACACCTGTCACACCTGTCACACCTGTACCTGTCTCACCAGGTGTTATCAGAGGTGTGTGGTCAGGAGGTCACCACCACCCAGATGTTGCTGTCACACCTGTGTCACACCTGTCTCACCTGTCTCACCTGTGCAGGTGTTATCAGAGGTGTGCGGTCAGGAGGTCACCACCACCCAGATGTTGCTGTCACGCCTGTGTCACACCTGTCACACCTGTCACACCTGTCACATCACACCTGTCCCATCACACCCATCACACCTGTCACACCTGTACCTGTCTCACCAGGTGTTGTCAGAGGTGTGTGGTCAGGAGGTCACCACCACCCAGATGTTGCTGTCACACCTGTCCTGTCACACCTGTCCCATCACACCTGTGTCACACCTGTCACACCTGTCCATGTCACACCTGTGTCACACCTGTCTCACCTGTGCAGGTGTTATCAGAGGTGTGCGGTCAGGAGGTCACCACCACCCAGATGTTGCTGTCACACCTGTCCCATCACACCTGTCCCATCACACCTGTCCTGTCACACCTGTCACACCTGTCACATCACACCTGTCCATGTCACACCTGTCACACCTGTACCTGTCTGTACCTGTCCAGGTGTTGTCGGAGGAGTGCGGTCAGGAGGTCACCACCACCCAGATGTTGCTGTCACACCTGTGTCACACCTGTCCATGTCACACCTGTGTCACACCTGTCACACCTGTGTCACACCTGTCCATGTCACACCTGTACCTGTCTCACCAGGTGTTGTCGGAGGTGTGCGGTCAGGAGGTCACCACCACCCAGATGTTGCTGTCACACCTGTGTCACACCTGTCCCACCTGTCACACCTGTCCATGTCTCACCTGTGTCACACCTGTCACACCTGTCCATGTCACACCTGTACCTGTCTCACCTGTGCAGGTGTTATCAGAGGTGTGCGGTCAGGAGGTCACCACCACCCAGATGTTGCTGTCACACCTGTGTCACACCTGTCACACCTGTCCATGTCACACCTGTGTCACACCTGTCACACCTGTGTCACCTGTCCATGTCACACCTGTGTCACACCTGTACCTGTCTCACCAGGTGTTATCAGAGGTGTGTGGTCAGGAGGTCACCACCACCCAGATGTTGCTGTCACACCTGTCACACCTGTACCTGTCTCACCTGTGTCACACCTGTCCATGTCACACCTGTCACACCTGTACCTGTCTGTACCTGTCCAGGTGTTGTCGGAGGTGTGTGGTCAGGAGGTCACCACCACCCAGATGTTGCTGTCACACCTGTCCTGTCACACCTGTCACACCTGTCACATCACACCTGTCTCACCTGTGTCACAGCTGTACCTGTCTCACCTGTCTCACCTGTCCAGGTGTTGTCGGAGGTGTGCGGTCAGGAGGTCACCACCACCCAGATGTTGCTGTCACACCTGTGTCACACCTGTCACACCTGTCCCATCACACCTGTGTCACCTGTGTCACACCTGTCCCATCACACCTGTGTCACACCTGTCACACCTGTCCATGTCACACCTGTCACACCTGTGTCACCTGTCCATGTCTCACCTGTGTCACACCTGTCCCATCACACCTGTGTCACACCTGTCACACCTGTCACATCACACCTGTCCCATCACACCTGTGTCACCTGTACCTGTCTCACCTGTGCAGGTGTTGTCAGAGGTGTGCGGTCAGGAGGTCACCACCACCCAGATGTTGCTGTCACACCTGTCCTGTCACACCTGTCCCATCACACCTGTGTCACACCTGTCACACCTGTCCCATCACACCTGTGTCACACCTGTCACACCTGTGTCACACCTGTCACACCTGTCCATGTCACACCTGTCACACCTGTCACACCTGTCACACCTGTCACATCACACCTGTCCCATCACACCTGTGTCACCTGTACCTGTCTCACCTGTGCAGGTGTTGTCAGAGGTGTGCGGTCAGGAGGTCACCACCACCCAGATGTTGCTGTCACACCTGTGTCACACCTGTCCCATCACACCTGTGTCACATCTGTCTCACCTGTCACACCTGTCACACCTGTCCATGTCACACCTGTCTCACCTGTCTCACCTGTCTCACCAGGTGTTATCAGAGGTGTGTGGTCAGGAGGTCACCACCACCCAGATGTTGCTGTCACACCTGTCCCATCACACCTGTGTCACACCTGTCACACCTGTCACACCTGTCACACCTGTCTCACCTGTCTCACCTGTGCAGGTGTTATCAGAGGTGTGCGGTCAGGAGGTCACCACCACCCAGATGTTGCCCACCGTGCTGCGCATGGCGGCCGACGCCGTGGCCAACGTTCGCTTCAACGTGGCCAAATCCCTGCAGCGCATCGGGCCCATCCTGGACAGCGGGTACTGGTTCTTACTGGTTCTTACTGGTTTATACTGGTTTAGACTGGTTTATACTGGTTTGGACTGGAAACGGGGCTGGGGATACTGGGGACACTGGTTTATACTGGTTTGTACTGGGAATGGGGCGTGGCCAAATCCCTGCAGCGCATTGGGCCCATCCTGGACAGCGGGTACTGGTTCTTACTGGTTTATACTGGTTTATACTGGTTTGGACTGGTTTGGACTGGAAACGGGGCTGGGGATACTGGGGACACTGGTTTATACTGGTTTGTACTGGGAATGGGGCGTGGCCAAATCCCTGCAGCGCATCGGGCCCATCCTGGACAGCGGGTACTGGTTCTTACTGGTTTATACTGGTTTAGACTGGTTTGGACTGGTTTGGACTGGTTTATACTGGTTTGGACTGGTTTATACTGGTTTATACTGGTTTGGACTGGAAATGGGGCTGGGGGTACTGGGGACACTGGTTTATACTGGTTTATACTGGTTTATACTGGTTTATACTGGTTTATACTGGTTTATACTGGTTTATACGGGGATGAACTGGTTTATACTGGTTTGTACTGGTTTGTACTGGTCCGTACTGGTCCGTACTGGTCTGTACTGGTCCGTACTGGTCTCACCTGTCCGTTCTCACCTGTCCAGGACGCTGCAGACCGAGGTGAAGCCGGTGCTGGAGAAGCTGACGCAGGACCAGGACGTCGACGTCAAATATTTCGCACAGGAGGCGCTGACAGGTGAGGGACACCTGGGGACACCTGGGGACACCTGGGGACACCTGGGGACACCTGGGGACACCCAAAACACACCTGGGGACACCTGGGGACACCTGGGGACACACCTGGGGACACCTGGGGGGTCCTGGGGACACCTGGGGACACCCAAAACACACCTGGGGACACCTGGGGACAACTGGGGACACCTGGGGACACCTGGGGACACACCTGGGGACACCTGGGGACACACCTGGGGACACCCAAAACCACACCTGGGGACACCCAAAACCACACCTGGGGACACCTGGGGACACCTGGGGACACCTGGGGACACCCAAAACACACCTGGGGACACCTGGGGACAGCTGGGGACACCCAAAACACCTGGGGACACCTGGGGGGTCCTGGGGACACCTGGGGACACTGGGGACACACCTGGGGACACCTGGGGACACCTGGGACACACCTGAGGGGCTCCTGGGGACACCTGGGGACACCTGGGGACACCCAAAACACACCTGGGGACACCTGGGGACACCTGGGGACAGCTGGGGACACCTGGGGACACCTGGGGGGCCCTGGGGACACCTAGAACAGTCTAGAACACACCTGGAACACACCTGGGAACAGCTGGAACACACCTGGACACACCTGGGGGCACCTTGGGGGGGGTTGGGGACACACCTGGGCCCTGCTGGGGGGAGGGGCCAGCCCAGGTGAGCCCAGGTGAGGTCACGTGACCTCTCTCTCTCTCTCTCTCCCCTCCCCCACAGTGCTGGCGCTGGCCTGACCCCGCCCCCCCCCCCCGGGACCCCCCCGCATGAGCCCGGAGCTGCGACCGCCCCTCCCCCACCCCCTCCCCTCCCCCACCCCTCCCCCCCCCTCCCCTCCCTTCCCCCACCCTCTTTGCTCTCCGTTCGTTCGTTCATTAATTAATTAATTAACGAGGATTTCGCCGTTAATAAAAACCACAACGAGGCTGCGCTGTCCTTTATTGGGGTGGGGGGAGGGGCGGGTGGTGGGGGGAGGGGCGGCGGCGGCGCGGGTCACGTGGTGCAAAACGCGCGCGCCGCCCCTCCCCCGATTTTATTTTAAAAGCGCCGCTGGCCCTTTAAGTCCGGGCCACGCCCTCTTTCCCGCGCATGCGCAGCGCGTAAGCCACGCCCCCAAAGCCCCCCCGCGCATGCGCGTTCCGCTCGAAGAGGCCACGCCCCCTCCTCTCCCCTCACGCTCCGCGCGCGCGCCGGGAGGCGGGAAAAGAACCCGGAACTCGGGGAAAAACCCCCCCGGAACCTTCCAGAACCTTCCCGGGAGCTTCCAGAACCTTCCCGGGAGCCTCCGGGAGCCGCTCGGGGCCCGCGGGAGCCGCCGGGAGCCGCCGCCATGTCGGACTCGGGGCAAAGCCCCGCCCCCGGCGCGCGCAGGCGCTGCTGGAACCGCGAGAAGGAACCGGAAGGAGGCGGAGAGCGGAGGGTGGGCGGGGCTTAAAGGGGGCGGGGCTTAAAGGGGAGGAGGGCGGGGCTTAAGGGGTTGATTGATGGGTGGGGCGGGGCTTGGGAGTGATTGACAGCGGTTGTGGTGGTGGGCGGGGTTTGGGTGATTGACAGCGGTGTGGGAGGGGTTTAAGGATTGACAGCAGATAATGGGCGTGGCTTGGGAATGATTGACAGCCAATAATGGGCGTGGCTTTGGAATGATTGACAGATGTGTGGGGGTGTGTCTTGGGAATGATTGACAGCAGATAATGGGTGGGGTTTAACGATGATTGACAGCAGCTGAAGGGGGCGTGGCTTGTGAATGATTGACACATCTTGGGGTGTGTTCTGGCAATGATTGACAGCAGATAATGGGGCGTGGTTTGGGGATGATTGACAGCAGATAATGGGGGGGTTTAAAGATGATTGACAGCAGCTGAAGGGGGCGTGGCTTGGGAATGATTGACAGATGTGGGGGCGTGTTCTGGGAATGATTGACATGAGGTGAAGGGGGCGTGGCTTGGTAATGATTGACATAACTGGGGATGTGTTCTGGCAATGATTGACAGCTGCTGCAGAGGGCGTGGCTTAGCGGGGGCGTGGCTTAGACAATGATTGACAGCGCCTGTAAGGGGCGGGGCACAGCAATGATTGACAGCTGCAGCAGAGGGCATGGCTTAGAGGGGGCGTGGCTTAGACAATGATTGACAGCTGCAGCAGAGGGCGTGGCTTAGAGGGGGCGTGGCTTAGAGATGATTGACGCAGCCGTGGGCGTGTCCAGAGCGGGGTGGGCGTGGCCTAAGCCCCCATAACCAACACCCAGCAGGCACAGAGGGGGCGGGGCTATCCCTGGGTGGGCGTGGCTGTCTCTGGGCGTGGTGGGCGTGGCCTCGCTGACCCCGCCCCGCCCCCAGGAGGTGGGGGAGGAGCCAGCGGGGACCCTGCAGAAGACCCCGATCATCCTGGCCAAGCCCCCGGCCGAGAGGGTGAGTCTGGGGGCGTGGCCACCCCAAAAGGGGGCGTGGCCACCCATAAATTAATTACAACCCACCCTGCTTTGCATGGCCACGCCCCCATGACGTCAGTTCCGTTTCCTCCCCGCAGCAGCCGCCCCCAACGGCGCCGAAGGCGGGGCCGGCGCAAGCCCCGCCCCCTCCCGCCCCGGCCCCGCCCATCGTGCTGATGAAGGCGCGGGGGGAGGAGCCTCGGGGAGGGGGCGGGGCCTCGGGGAGCTCGGGGGAGGGGCCAGCGCAGGCCCCGCCCATGGAGAGGGAGGGGCCACGCCCCACCCAGCCCGTCTATCAACTGCACAGCCGGGGGCTGGCCCCGCCCGCCGCGCTCGACCGTGAGTGGGCGGGGCTATGGTGGGAGAGGGGGCGTGGTCAGCGGGATGGGGGCGTGGCCATTGTGGGTGTGGTCAGTGCTGGTGGGCGGGGCTAAAGGCTAAACCCTGCAGGGATTGGCTGAATAAAATGGGCGGGGCTTGGGGGCGTGGCCATGGCTGGGTGTGGCCATTGTGGGCGTGGCTAAAAGCAGAACCCTGCAGGGATTGGCTGAATAAAATGGGCGGGGTTTGGGGGGCGTGGCCGTGGCTGGGTGTGGCCATTGTGGGCGTGGCTAAAAGCAGAACCCTGCAGGGATTGGCTGAATAAAAGGGGCGGGGTTTGGGGGCGTGGCCATGGCTGGGTGTGGCCATTGTGGGCGTGGCTAAAAGCAGAACCCTGCAGGGATTGGCTGAATAAAATGGGCGGGGTTTGGGGGGCGTGGCCATGGCTGGGTGTGGCCATTGTGGGCGTGGCTAAAGGCTGAACCCTGCAGGGATTGGCTGAATAAAATGGGCGGGGTTTTGTGGGCGTGGCTTTTCCTGGGCGTGCCCAAACTCCATGGGGGAGGGGTTTTTCCCCCTGTGGACGTGTCCCCACTAAGAGTGGGCGTGTCCCCATTAAGAGTGGGTGTGTCCCCATTAAAGGGGGCGTGTCCCCCTTAAGAGTGGGCGTGTCCCCATGAGGAGTGGGCGTGTCCCCATGAGGAGTGGGCGTGTCCCCATTAAAAGGGGGCATGTCCCCATTAAGAGTGGGCGTGTCCCCATTAAAAGGGGGTGTGTCCCCATGAAAAGTGGGCGTGTCCCCATTAAGAGTGGGCGTGTCCCCATTAAGAGTGGGTGTGTCCCCATGAAAAGTGGGCGTGTCCCCATTTAAAGGGGCAGTGTCCCCATTAAGAGTGGGAGTGTCCCCATTTAAAGGGGCAGTGTCCCCATTAAAGGGGCAGTGTCCCCATGAAAAGTGGGCGTGTCTCCATGAAAAGTGGGCGTGTCCCCGTTAAAAGGGGGCGTGTCCCACACCTGGCCCCGCCCCTTTTTCAGCCGCCCAGGCCCAGGCGCGTCTGGCGGCGCCGGAGAAGATGAAAACCAGTATCAAACTGGTGGACGAGCAGATGAACTGGTGCGACAGCGCCCTGGAGGTGGGCGGGGCTCGGGGTGGGTGGGGGCGGGGCTCGGGGGGGTGGGGGCGGGGCTCAGGGGGGTGGGGGCGGGGCTGGGGGTGGGGGCGGGGCCGGAGAAGATGAAAACCAGTATCAAACTGGTGGACGAGCAGATGAACTGGTGTGACAGCGCCCTGGAGGTGGGCGGGGCTGGGGGTGGGTGGGGGCGGGGCTCAGGGGGGTGGGGGCGGGGCTGGGGGGGTGGGGGCGGGGCTGGGGGTGGGGGCGGGGCCGGAGAAGATGAAAACCAGTATCAAACTGGTGGACGAGCAGATGAACTGGTGCGACAGCGCCCTGGAGGTGGGCGGGGCTCGGGTTGGGGGCGGGGCTGGGGGGGTGGGGGAGGGGCTGGGGGGGTGGGGGAGGGGCTGGGGGGGTGGGGGAGGGGCTCCCAGTGACTCCCAGTGCTCCCAGTTCCTGCTGGAGCAGACGGACGTGCTGGTGGTGGGGGCGCTGGGGCTGCAGGGCACCGGGAAATCCACGGTGCTGTCGCTGCTGGCCGGGAACCAGCCCGAGGAGGATCCACGGTACTGGGAGGGACTGGGAGGGACTGGGATGGACTGGGAGGGACTGGGAGGGGATTGGGAGGGACTGGGAGGGACTGGGAGGGGACTGGGAGGGACTGGGAGGGACTGGGAGGGGACTGGGAGGGACTGGGAGGGACTGGGAGGGGACTGGGAGGGACTGGGAGGGACTGGGAGGGGACTGGGAGGGACTGGGGGGGACTGGGAGGGAACTGGGACAAACTGGGAGGGGACTGGGAGGGACTGGGAGGGACTGGGAGGGGACTGGGAGGGACTGGGGGGGACTGGGAGGGACTGGGAGGGGACTGGGAGGGACTGGGAGGGACTGGGGGGGACTGGGAGGGGACTGGGAGGGGATTGGGATAAACTGGGGGGGACTGGGAGGGGACTGGGAGGGGATTGGGAGGGACTGGGGGAAACTGGGAGGGGACTGGGATGGACTGGGAGGGACTGGGAGGGGATTGGGAGGGACTGGGATGAACTGGGAGGGGATTGGGATAAACTGGGAGGGGACTGGGAGGGACTGGGAGGGAACTGGGAGCCACTGGGAGGGATTGGGATAAACTGGGAGGGACTGGGAGGGGATTGGGAGGGGACTGGGATAAACTGGGAGAGACTGGGATGGACTGGGACAAACTGGGGGGGACTGGGAGGGAACTGGAAGGGACTGGGATGGACTGGGAGGGACTGGGAGGGAACTGGGAGGGGATTGGGAGGGACTGGGAGGGAACTGGGAGGGACTGGGAGAGACTGGGATAAACTGGGGGGGACTGGGATAAACTGGGAGAGACTGGGAGGGGATTGGGAGGGACTGGGATAAACTGGGAGGGAACTGGGATGGACTGGGAAGGGTTTTGGGCCATACTGGTCCATACTGGGATGGGGTTTTTGGGAAGACTGGGATGGGGTTTGATCCGTACTGGTTTAAACTGGTCCATACTGGTTTAAACTGGTCCATACTGGTCCATACTGGTTTAAACTGGTCCATACTGGTGCCAGGTCCTTCGTGTTCCGGCCGCAGCCGCCGGAGCTGCGGGAAAGGGGCGGGGCCCAGACCGGCGGCATCGACCTCTTCGTTACCCAGGAGCGCGTGCTCTTCCTGGACACACAGGTCATTAATTAACGCTAATTAGCATTCATTAGCATTCATTAGCATTAATTAGCGTCCCTTCCTCCCCGCCGCCTCCGCCTTGAGCTTTTGTTTGCCTTTAATTAGCATTAATTAGGATTAATTGGCACCTCTCCCTCCCTGCCGCCCCTGCCTTGAGCTGTTGTTTGTCTTTAATTAGCATTAATTAGCATTAATTAGCATTAATTAGTGTACCTCCCTCCCTGCTGTCTCCCTGAGTTTTTTATTTTCCCTTAATTAGCGTTAATTAATGAGTGATAGTTACCATAATTACCATAATTAACCCTTATTACCCCAATTACCGTAATTAACCCTTATTACCCCAATTACCGTAATGAACCCTAATTACCCTAATTACCCCAATTACCATAATTAACCCTAATTTCCCCAATTACCATAATTAACCCTAATCACCATAATTAGCCCTTATTACCCCAATTACCACAATTAATCCTTATTACCCCAATTACCATAATTAATCCTAATTACCATAATTACTCCAATTACCATAATCAACCCTTATTATCCCAATTACCATAATTAACCCTAATTACCATAATTAACCCTTATTACCCCAATTACCGTAATTAACCCTTATTATCCCATTTACCATAATTAAAACTAATTACCATAATTAACCGTTATTACCCCAATTACCGTAATTAACCCCAATTACCATAATTACCATAATTAAATCTAATTACCCCAATTACCATAATTAACCCTAATTACCATAATTAACCCTTATTACCCCAATTACCGTAATTAACCCTTATTACCCCAATTACCATAATTAACCCTTATTACCCCAATTACCATAATTAACCCTAATTACCCTAATTACCCCAATTACCATAATTAACCCTAATTACCCTAATTACCCTAATTAACCCCAATTACCCCAGTTAACCCTAATTACCCCCAATTAACCCCCCCCATTTCCCCCCTCATTACCATATGGGGCAATGTGGGCGTGGCCTCACCCTGGCCCCGCCCCCCCAGCCCATCCTAAGCCCCGCCCACCTGGATCACCTGATCAACAACGACCGGAAGCTTCCGCCGGAGTTCGCGCTGCCCCACGCCTACGTGGAGACGCAGGTGAGGGGGGCGTGGCCTGGGTATGCAAATGAGGCGTTAATTTATGCTAATGAGGGGTTGTGGGCGGGGCCAGTCGTTGCAGATCGCGGCGTTCCTGTTCACCGTGTGTCACGTGGTGCTGCTGGTCCAGGATTGGTTCACGGACCTGGGGCTCTACAGGTGTGACCTTTGACCCCCTGGGTGACCCCTGGGTGACCTCTGACCCCTGAGTGACCCCTGGGTGACCTCTGACCCCTGAGTGACCCCTGGGGGACCCCTGAGTGACCCCAACTGACCCCTGACTGACCCCTTGGTGACCCCTGGGTGACCTCTGACCCCTGGGTGACCCCTGGGTGACCCCAGTGACCCCTGAGTGACCCCTGGGTGACCCCAGTGACCCCTGAGTGATCCCTGAGTGACCCCTGAGTGACCCCAATGACCCTGAGTGACCCCAATGACCCCTGAGTGACCCCAATGACCCTGAGTGACCCCTGTGTGACCTTTGACCCCAGGTTCCTGCAGACGGCCGAGATGGTGACCCCTGAGTGACCCCAATGACCTCTCAGTGACCCCAATGACTCTGAGTGACCCCTGAGTGACCCCAATGACCCCTGAGTGACCCCAATGACCCCTGAGTGACCCCTGAGTGACCCCCGGTTGACCTTTGACCCCAGGTTCCTGCAGACGGCCGAGATGGTGACCCCTGAGTGACCCCAATGACCTCTCAGTGACCCCAATGACCCCTGAGTGACCCCAATGACCCCTGAGTGACCCCAATGACCCTGGCTGACCCCTGTGTGACCTTTGACCCCTGCAGGTTCCTGCAGACGGCCGAGATGGTGACCCCTGAGTGACCCCAATGACCCCTGAGTGACCCCCGGTTGACCTTTGACCCCTGCAGGTTCCTGCAGACGGCCGAGATGGTGAAGCCGCCGACGCCGTCCCCGAGCCACGACTGCAGCGGGGGAGGGGCCGAGGAGCCCTCGGAGTATTACCCACACCTGGGTGAGAACCTATGGATCCTGGCACCTATAGAATCACACCTATAGATCCTGACCCCTATGGAATGGGACCTATAGATACTGACCCCTATAGATACTGACACCTATAGATACTGACACCTATAGAGCCTGACACCTATAGATACTGACACCTATAGAGCCTGACACCTATAGAGCCTGACACCTATAGAGCCTGACACCTATAGATACTGACACCTATAGAGCCTGACACCTATAGAGCCTGACACCTATGGATACTGACACCTATAGATACTGACACCTATAGATACTGACCCTAATGGAATGGGACCTATAGAATGGGACCTATAGATACTGACACCTATAGAGCCTGATTCCTATAGAGCCTGACCCCTATAGATCCTGACCCCTATGGATCCTGGCACCTATGGAATGAGACCTATAGATACTGATCCCTATAGAGCCTGGCACCTATGGAATGGGACCTATAGATACTGACATCTATAGATCCTGACCCCTATGGATCCTGAGCCCTATGGATCCTGACCTATAGATCCTGACCCCTATAGAATGGGACCCCTATAGGTCCTGACACCTATAGAATCACCCCTATAGATCCTGACTCCTATAGATTCTGACCCCTATGGAATGGGACCTATAGATCCTGACCCATAGATCCCATCCCCAGCCCACCGCCCCCGACCCCCCAGACCCCCCCTGACCCCTGTGACCCCCCTGACCCCTGTGACCCCCCCAGACCTCCCCAGACCCCCCTGACCCTCCCTGACCCCAGTGACCCCCCCTGACCCCTGTGACCCCCCCTGACCCCCCCAGTCCCTGTGACCCCTGTGACCCCCCCTGACCCCTGTGACCCCCCCAGTCCCTGTGACCCCTGTGACCCCCCTGACCCCTGTGACCCCCCCAGTCCCTGTGACCCCTGTGACCCCCCCAGACCTCCCCAGACCCCCCTGACCCCTCTGACCCTCCCTGACCCCAGTGACCCCCCCTGACCCCTGTGACCCCCCCAGACCCCCCTGACCCCCCTGTCCCCCCCAGTTTTCGTGCAGACCCGCGCCCCCCCCGAGTGTTTCTCCCCGCGCCGCCTGGGGCAGACCCCCCCAGTGACCCCCCATTTTTCCCCCAGTGACCCCCCCCAGTCCCTGTGACCCCCCCTGACCCCTCTGACCCCCCCTGACCCCCCTGACCCCCCCAGACCCCCCTGACCCCCCCTGTCCCCCCCAGTTTTCGTGCAGACCCGCGCCCCCCCCGAGTGTTTCTCCCCGCGCTGCCTGGGGCAGACCCCCCCAGTGACCCCCCATTTTTCCCCCAGTGACCCCCCCCAGTCCCTGTGACCCCCCCTGACCCCAGTGACCCCTGTGACCCCAATTTTCCCCCCCAGTTTTCGTGCAGACCCGCGCCCCCCCCGAGTGTTTCTCCCCGCGCCGCCTGGGGCAGATGCAGCGGGTGCTGGGGCGGCTGATGGCGCATTCCCGACTCAAGTACCGGGGTACGGGGGGATTGGGGGGGATTTGGGGGGTCCTGAGAGGGGTTTGGGGGGGTTTGGGGGTCCTGAGAGGGGTCTGGGGGGGACCTGGGGGGGATTTGGGGGGTCCTGAGAGGGATTTGAGGGGTCCTGAGAGGGGTTTGGGGGGGTATGGGGGGGATTTGGGGGGTCCTGAGAGGGGTCTGGGGGGGCTGAGAGGGGTTTGGGGGGTCCTGAGAGGGGTTTGGGGGGGTATGGGGGGGATTTGGGGGGGTTTGAGGGGGATTTGGGGGGGTTTGAGGGGGATTTGGGGGGTCCTGAGAGGGGTATGGGGGGGATTTGGGGGGGATTGGGGGGGATTTGGGGGTCCTGAGAGGGGTTTGGGGGGTCCTGAGAGGGGTCTGGGGGTCCTGAGAGGGGTTTGGGGAGGTTTGGGGGTCCTGAGAGGGATCTGGGGGGATTTGGGGGGTCCTGAGAGGGATTTGAGGGGTCCTGAGAGGGGTTTGGGGGGGTATGGGGGGGATTTGGGGGGGATTGGGGGGGATTTGGGGGGTCCTGAGAGGGATTTGGGGGGCTGTGGGGGTCCTGGAGGGACTGTGAGAAAGATTTGGGGGGATTTGGGGGGGATTTGGGGGGGGCTGGGGGGGCTGTGAGAGGGATTTGGGGGGGTTTTGGCATCCTGAGAGGGGTCTGGGGGGGCCTGGGGGTCCTGAGAGGGGTCTGGGGGGGGTTTGGGGGGTCCTGAGAGGGGTCTGGGGATCCTGGGGGGGCTGTTAGAGGGGTCTGGGGGGGATTTGGGGGGGTTTAGGAGGGACTGGGGGTCCTGAAAGAGATTTGGGGGGTCCTGAGAGGGGTTTGGGGGGGGTCTGAGGGGGATTTGGGGGGCTGTGGGGGGGATCTGGGGGTCCTGAGAGGGGTCTGGGGGGATCTGGGGGGGCTGTGAGAGGGATTTGGGGGGTTTGGGGGGTCTGGGGGTCCTGAGAGGGGTCTGGGGGGATCTAGGAGGGATTTGGGGGGAATTTGGGGGGGTTTGGTGGTCCTGAGAGGGATTTGGGGGTCCTGAGAGGGGTTTGGGGGCTCAGGGGGGAATTTGGGGGGGTCTGGGGGGGATTTGGGGGTCCTGAGAGGGGTTTGGGAGGGATTTGGCTGAATTTTGGCCGGTTTTGGTTAAATTTCCCCCGATTTTGGTTAAATTTTTCCCAATTTTGGCCATTTTTGGTTAAATTTTGCCCGTTTTTGGGTGAATTTTGCCCGTTTTTGGGTGAATTTTGCCCATTTTTGGGTGAATTTTGCCCGTTTTTGGGTGAATTTTGCCCGTTTTTGGGTGAATTTTGCCCGTTTTTGGGTGAATTTTGCCCGTTTTTGGGTGAATTTTGGCCATTTTTGGGTGAATTTTGCCCGTTTTTGGGTGAATTTTGCCCGTTTTTGGGTGAATTTTGGCCATTTTGGGTTAAATTTTGGCCATTTTTGGTTCAATTTTCCCCAATTTCGGCCATTTTTGGTTAAATTTTGCCCGTTTTTGGTTAAATTTTGCCCGTTTTTGGGTGAATTTTGCCCGTTTTTGGGTGAATTTTGGCCATTTTTGGGTGATTTTTGGCCATTTTAGGGTGAATTTTGGCCATTTTTGGGTGAATTTTGCCCGTTTTTGGGTGAATTTTGGCCATTTTGGGTTAAATTTTGGCCGTTTTTGGTTCAATTTTCCCCAATTTTGGCCATTTTTGGTTAAATTTTGCCCGTTTTTGGGTGAATTTTGCCCGTTTTTGGGTGAATTTTGGCCATTTTTGGGTGAATTTTGGCCATTTTTGGGTGATTTTTGGCCATTTTTGGGTGAATTTTGCCCGTTTTTGGGTGAATTTTGGCCATTTTTGGGTGAATTTTGGCCGTTTTTGGGTGAATTTTGCCCGTTTTTGGGTGAATTTTGCCCGTTTTTGTGTGAATTTTGCCCGGTTTTGTGTGAATTTTGCCCGGTTTTGGGTGAATTTTGCCCGGTTTTGGGTGAATTTTGCCCGTTTTTGTGTGAATTTTGCCCGTTTTTGGGTGAATTTTGCCCGTTTTTGGATGAATTTTGCCCGTTTTTGGGTGAATTTTGGCCATTTTTGGGTGAATTTTGCCCGTTTTTGGTTAATTTCCCCTCCAGGCTCTCTGTCCATGCGGGAGCTGCTCCCCGCTCCCCCCTCGCTGCCCCCCAGCCCCCCCGAGCCCGAGGTCAACCTGTTCCTGCTGCCCCCCCTGGAGGAGGAGCCCGAGGACGCCCTGCCCCGGGCAGGTGAGACCAGTATAAACCAGTATAAACCAGTACAGACCAGTATAAACCAGTATAAACCAGTATAAACCAGTACAGACCAGTATAAACCAGTATAAACCAGTATGAACCAGTATAAACCAGTAGGGACCGGTCACCCCCAGCACAGCCCCCTCAGCTCCTTCCCAGTCCTTCCCAGTGCCCCCCAAAACCCTTCCCAGTACATCCCAGTATGTCCCAGTTCATCCCAGTTCATCTCAGTACATCCCAGTCCATCCCAGTGCCCCCAAAAACCCTTCCCAGTATATCCCAGTCCATCCCAGTATGTCCCAGTGCCCCCAAAAACCCTTCCCAGTCCATCCCAGTTCATCCCAGTTCATCTCAGTCCATCCCAGTCCGTCCCAGTGCCCCCAAAAACCCTTCCCAGTATATCCCAGTCCATCCCAGTCCATCCCAGTCCATCCCAGTTCATCTCAGTGTACCTAAAAAGCCTTCCCACTCCATCCCAGTATATCCCAGTATGCCCCAGTATGTCCCAATGCCCCCAAAACCCCTTCCCAGTCCATCCCAGTCCATCCCAGTTTGTCCCAGTGCACCCAGAAACCCTTCCCAGTCCATCCCTGTCCATCCCAGTATGTCCCAGTGCCCCCAAAAACCCTTCCCAGCATGTCCCAGTACATCCCAGTGCACCCAAAACTCCTTCCCAGTACATCCCAGCCCCTCCCAGTCACTCCCAGTGCCCCCCAGTCCATCCCAGTCCCCCCCAAACCCCCTCCCAGTGTCCCCAGTCCCCCTCCCAGTGGCTCCCAGTCCCTCCCACTCCATCCCAGTCTATCCCAGTCCCCCCAAACCCCCTCTCAGTCCCTCCCAGTCCCTCCCAGTCCCTCCCAGTCCCTCCCAGTTCCCCCAAACCCCCTCCCAGTGCCCCCCAGTGCCCTCCCAGTTCCACCAAATCCCCTCCCAGTCCCTCCCAGTCACTCTCAGTCCATCCCAGTCCCTCCCAGTGCCCCCCAAACCCCCTCCCAGTGCCCTCCCAGTCCCTCCCAGTCCCTCCCAGTGTGTGTGTGTGTGTGTCCTGCAGGTGGGGGAGGGGCGCTGTTCCCAGCCCTGCCCCCATTCCGGGGCCGGGGGGGGCTGGGGGGGCTCCTGGCCCGGCTGCGGGGGAGGGTCCTGGCGGCCGCCCGCTCCCAGTTATCCCACAGCCTGCTGACCGAGCGCAACTGGTGAGACTGGGAGCCACTGGGATGGACTGGGAGGGGGTCTGGGGTCACTGGGAGGGGGTTTGGGGTCATTGGGAGTGACTGGGAGTGACTGGGATGGACTGGGAGGGGGTTTGGGGGGCACTGGGAGGGGGTTTGGGGGCACTGGGAGTGACTGGGAGTGACTGGGATGGACTGGGAGGGGGTTTGGGGGGCACTGGGAGGGTCCTGGCGGCCGCCCGCTCCCAGTTATCCCACAGCCTGCTGACCGAGCGCAACTGGTGAGACTGGGATGGACTGGGAGCCACTGGGAGGGGGTCTGGGGTCACTGGGAGGGGGTTTGGGGGCACTGGGAGTGACTGGGATGGACTGGGATGGACTGGGAGGGGGTTTGGGGGGCACTGGGAGGGTCCTGGCGGCCGCCCGCTCCCAGTTATCCCACAGCCTGCTGACCGAGCGCAACTGGTGAGACTGGGAGTGACTGGGATGGACTGGGAGGGGGTCTGGGGTCACTGGGAGTGACTGGGATGGACTGGGAGGGGGTTTGGGGTCACTGGGAGGGGGTTTGGGGGGCACTGGGAGGGGGTCTGGGGTCACTGGGAGCAGGTTTGGGGTCACTGGGAGTGACTGGGAGTGACTGGGATGGACTGGGAGGGGGTTTGGGGGGCACTGGGAGCAGGTTTGGGGGCACTGGGAGTGACTGGGAGTGACTGGGATGGACTGGGAGGGGGTTTGGGGGCACTGGGAGTGACTGGGATGGACTGGGATGGACTGGGAGGGGGTTTGGGGGCACTGGGAGGGGGTTTGGGGGCACTGGGAGTGACTGGGATGGACTGGGAGGGGGTTTGGGGGGCACTGGGGGTCACTGGGAGTGACTGGGAGCAGGTTTGGGGGGCACTGGGAGTGACTGGGACGGACTGGGAGGGGGTTTGGGGTCACTGGGAGTGACTGGGATGGACTGGGAGGGCACTGGGGGGCACTGGGAGGAACTGGGAGGAACTGGGAGGGGATTTGGGGGAACTGGGAGGGGGTTTGGGGGAACTGGGATGGACTGGGAGGAACTGGGAGCCACTGGAAGGGGGTCTGGGGACACTGGGAGGGGGTTTGGGGACACTGGGAGTGACTGGGATGGACTGGGAGGGGTTTTGGGGGAACTGGGAAGGACTGGGAGGGCACTGGGAGTGACTGGGATGGACTGGGAGGGGGTTTGGGGACACTGGGAGGAACTGGGAAGGATCTGGGAGGATGTTTGGGGACACTGGGAGGGACTGGGAGACACTGGGAGGTGGTTTGGGGACACTGGGAGGGACTGGGAGGGACTGGGAGGATGTTTGGGGGTACTGGGATTAACTGGAATGTACTGGGAAGGATTTGGGGGGGGACTGGGATGTACTGGGAAGGATCTGGGAGGGGACTGGGGCCAACTGGGAGGGGCCTGTCTTACCTGTACTGGTCCGTACTGGTCCATACTGGTCCATACTGGTCGCAGGTTCCACTACGCTGCCCGGATTTGGGACGGGGTGAAGAAATCCTCAGCCTTGGCCGAGTACGGCCGCTTACTGGGCTGAACTGGGAGCACTGGGAGCGCTTCGCTGGACCAATAAACCCCTTTGGAAACCCCTCAAACCCGCTCGTTTTGGTCTTAATTAATTACAAGGGTTAATTAACCACCTCTCGAAGCATAATTAGGCTTAATTATCCCCTCAGAAATTTAATTAGCGCCCGCCCTCATCCCGCCCCGCCCCCTTCCCCTCACGGCTTCCCGCGCTTCAAAAAGGGCGGGAAAACCCCTTGGAGGACCGATTTACCACAGAGCCCGGAGGACCTGCGGGCTAGAGCGTCTCCCGCGCACCTCAAAAATCCCATTGGAGAACCATCGAGTTGCGGGCGGGGATTGGCAGAGCGCCTCCCTGGGCCGCTCTGAGGGAGGTTTCCGGTGCATGGCGGCGATGCCGGAGATCCCGTTAAGCCGGGTGGTCTCCGTCAGCAGCGCCGACCCGGTGGGTCCCGGGAAAGGGCTCCGGGGCACCGGAGGACGGGGGAGCTGCGGGGGGATCCGGGCTGAAGCTCTCCTGTGGCTCCGCAGCGTTTCCCGGCCGAGAATCTGCTGCGGCCCGATGATGGCGGGCGCTGGCGGGGGGCGGCGGCGGGGGAGAAGCAGCTGAGCGTGGTGCTGGAGGTGGGGAGGATGAGGAGGGCACTGGGAGGGGGTTTGGGGGCACTGGGAGGGACTGGGGGGGCACTGGGAGGGAGTTTGGGGGGATTGGGAGGGACTGGGAAGGGTTTTGGGTGCACTGGGATAAACTGGGATGGACTGGGAGGGGGTTTGGGGGGGATTGGGAGGGACTGGGAGGGGGTTTGGGGGAACTGGGAGGGACTGGGAGGGCACTGGGGGGCACTGGGAGGGAGTTTGGGGGGGATTGGGAGGGACTGGGAGCAACTGGGAGGGGACTGGGGGGCACTGGGAGGGGGTTTGGGGGCACTGGGAGGGATTGGGATGGACTGGGAGGGAACTGGGAGGGGACTGGGGGACAGTGGGAAAGGGTTTGGGGGCACTGGGGTAAACTGGGATGGACTGGGAGGGGACTGGGGGGCACTGGGAGTGACTGGGAGGGGGTTTGGGGGAACTGGGAGGGGGTTTGGGGGGGATTGGGAGGGACTGGGAGGGCACTGGGGGGCACTGGGAGGGGGTTTGGGGGCACTGGGATAAACTGGGATGGACTGGGAGGGATCTGGGAGGGGGTTTGGGGGAACTGGGAGGGGACTGGGAGTGACTGGGAGGGCACTGGGAGGCACTGGGAGGGGGTTTGGGGGGGACTGGGAGGGACTGAATTTTGGGGAGGGGTCTCAGGTGAATTTTGGGGGGTCCCAGGTAATTTGGGGAGGGGTCTCAGGTAATTTGGGGAGGGGTCTCCACAGCTGGGGGGGTGTTCAGGTGAGTTTGGGGAGGGGTCCCAGGTAATTTGGGGTCTCAGGTGAATTTGGGGAGGGGTCCCAGGTAATTTGGGGAGGGGTCTCCACAGCTGGGGGGTGTTCAGGTGAATTTGGGGAGGGGTCCCAGGTAATTTGGGGAGGGGTCCCAGGTGAATTTGGGGTCTCAGGTAATTTGGGGACGGGTCTCCACAGCTGGGGGGGTGTTCAGGTGAATTTGGGGAGGGGTCCCAGGTAATTTGGGGAGGGGTCTCAGGTGAATTTGGGGAGGGGTCTCAGGTAATTTGGGGTCTCAGGTAATTTGGGGAGGGGTCTCCACACCTGGAGGGGTGTTCAGGTGAATTTGGGGAGGGGTCCCAGGTAATTTGGGGAGGGGTCTCAGGTAATTTGGGGAGGGGTCCCAGGTAATTTGGGGAGGGGTCTCAGGTAATTTGGGGTCTCAGGTAATTTGGGGAGGGGTCTCCACACCTGGAGGGGTCCCAGGTGAGTTTGGGGAGGGGTCCCAGGTAATTTGGGGTCCCAGGTAATTTGGGGAGGGGTCTCCACAGCTGGGGGGGTTCAGGTGAATTTGGGGAGGGGTCCCAGGTAATTTGGGGGGTCCCAGGTGAATTTGGGGAGGGGTCTCCACAGCTGGGGGGGTGTTCAGGTGAGTTTGGGGAGGGGTCCCAGGTAATTTGGGGAGGGGTCTCCACACCTGGAGGGGGTTCAGGTGAATTTGGGGAGGGGTCCCAGGTAATTTGGGGAGGGGTCTCCACAGCTGGCCGAGCCCCGCCCCATCCATTCCCTTCACATCGGGAACGACGGCGCCGCCTTCGTGGAGGTTCTGCTGGGATCCTCTGCGGGGGGAGACTTCCAGGTGAGCCCCGCCCACACCTGGGGGCACCTGGGGGTCACACCTGGGGTCTCAGCTGGGGGTCACCTGGGGGTCTCACCTGGAGTTACCTGGGGGTTACCTGGAGTCTCACCTGGGGTCTCACCTGGGGGTTACCTGGGGGGACCTGGGGGTCTCACCTGGGCTTCACCTGGGGGTCTCACCTGGGGGGACCTGGGGGTCTCACCTGGGGGTTACCTGGGGTCTCACCTGGGGGGACCTGGGGTCTCACCTGGGGGTTACCTGGGGGTCTCACCTGGGGTTACCTGGGGTCTCACCTGGGGGGACCTGGGGGTCTCACCTGGGGTCTCAGCTGGGGGTTACCTGGGGGTTACCTGGGGGTTACCTGGGCCTCACCTGGGGCCTCACCTGGGGCTTCACCTGGAACCTCATCTGAGCCTCACCTCTCGCCTGTCCCTCACCTGTCCTCCACCTGTGTCTCATCTGTGTCTCATCTGTGTCTCACCTGTCTCTCACCTGTCTCTCACCTGAGCCTCACTTGTGTCTCACCTGTCCCTCACCTGTCTCTCTCACCTGCCCAGGTGTTGCTCCCCTGCGCTGTGCTGATGTCACCTGTGTCTCACCTGTCTCTCACCTGTTTTTCACCTGTGTCTCACCTGTCCCTCACCTGTGTCTCACCTGTCCCTCACCTGTGTCTCACCTGTGTCTCCCCTGTGTCTCACCTGGGGGTTATCTGTGTGTCTCACCTGTGTCTCCCCTGTGTCTCACCTGGGGGTTATCTGTGTGTCTCACCTGTGTCTCACCTGTCCCTTACCTGCCCAGGTGCTGCTCCCCAGCACCGCGCTGATGTCACCTATGTCTCACCTGGGGGTTTTTTGGGGTCTCACCTGTGCAGGTGTTGCTCCCAGCGCCGCGCTGATGTCACCTGTGTCTCACCTGTGTCTCACCTGTGTCTCACCTGTGTCTCACCTGTGTCTCTCCTGCCTCTCACCTGTGTCTCACCTGTGTCTCCCCTGTCCCTCTCCTGTGTCTCACCTGTGTCTCCCCTGTCCCTCTCCTGTGTCTCACCTGTCCCTCACCTGTGTCTCACCTGTGTCTCTCCTGTCTCTCACCTGTGTCTCACCTGTGTCTCTCCTGTCTCTCACCTGTGTCTCACCTGTCCCTCACCTGTCCCTCTCCTGTGTCTCACCTGTCCCTCACCTGTGTCTCCCCTGTGTCTCACCTGTGTCTCACCTGTGTCTCACCTGAGCCTCACCTGTCCCTCATCTGTCCCTCACCTGTGTCTCACCTGTGTCTCCCCTGTCCCTCTCCTGTGTCTCACCTGTGTCTCCCCTGTCCCTCTCCTGTGTCTCACCTGTCCCTCACCTGTGTCTCACCTGTGTCTCTCCTGTCTCTCACCTGTGTCTCACCTGTGTCTCTCCTGTCTCTCACCTGTGTCTCACCTGTCCCTCACCTGTCCCTCACCTGTGTCTCACCTGTCCCTCTCCTGTGTCTCACCTGTCCCTCACCTGTGTCTCCCCTGTGTCTCACCTGTGTCTCACCTGTGTCTCACCTGAGCCTCACCTGTCCCTCATCTGTCCCTCACCTGTGTCTCACCTGTGTCTCACCTGTCCCTTACCTGCCCAGGTGCTGCTCCCCAGCACCGCGCTGATGTCACCTATGTCTCACCTGGGGGTTTTTTGGGGTCTCACCTGTGCAGGTGTTGCTCCCCAGCGCCGCGCTGATGTCACCTGTGTCTCACCTGTGTCTCACCTGTCCCTTACCTGCCCAGGTGTTGCTCCCCAGCGCCGCGCTGATCTCACCTGTGTCTCTCCTGGGGGTTATCTGTGTGTCTCACCTGTCCCTCACCTGTCTCTCTCACCTGTCCAGGTGCTGCTCCCCAGCGCCGCGCTGATGTCACCTGTGTCTCACCTGTGTCTCACCTGTGTCTCACCTGTGTCTCACCTGTGTCTCTCCTGCCTCTCACCTGTGTCTCACCTGTGTCTCCCCTGTCCCTCTCCTGTGTCTCACCTGTGTCTCCCCTGTCCCTCTCCTGTGTCTCACCTGTCCCTCACCTGTGTCTCACCTGTGTCTCTCCTGTCTCTCACCTGTGTCTCACCTGTCTCTCCTGTCTCTCACCTGTGTCTCACCTGTCCCTCACCTGTCCCTCTCCTGTGTCTCACCTGTCCCTCACCTGTGTCTCCCCTGTGTCTCACCTGTGTCTCACCTGTGTCTCACCTGAGCCTCACCTGTCCCTCATCTGTCCCTCACCTGTGTCTCACCTGTGTCTCCCCTGTCCCTCTCCTGTGTCTCACCTGTGTCTCCCCTGTCCCTCTCCTGTGTCTCACCTGTCCCTCACCTGTGTCTCACCTGTGTCTCTCCTGTCTCTCACCTGTGTCTCACCTGTGTCTCTCCTGTCTCTCACCTGTGTCTCACCTGTCCCTCACCTGTCCCTCACCTGTGTCTCACCTGTCCCTCTCCTGTGTCTCACCTGTCCCTCACCTGTGTCTCCCCTGTGTCTCACCTGTGTCTCACCTGTGTCTCACCTGAGCCTCACCTGTCCCTCATCTGTCCCTCACCTGTGTCTCACCTGTGTCTCACCTGTGTCTCACCTGTGCAGGTGCTGCTCCCCAGCGCCGCGCTGATGTCACCTGTGTCTCACCTGTGTCTCACCTGTGTCTCACTTGTCCCTCACCTGTCTCACCTGTCTCTCTCACCTGTGCAGGTGCTGCTCCCCAGCGCCGCGCTGATGTCACCTGGGGGTTATCTGTGTCTCACCTGTCCCTTACCTGTCCCTTACCTGCCCAGGTGCTGCTCCCCAGCGCCGCACTGATGTCACCTGGGGGTTATCTGTGTGTCTCACCTGTGCAGGTGCTGCTCCCCAGCGCCGCGCTGATGTCACCTGTGTCTCACCTGTCCCTCACCTGTCCCTCACCTGTCTCTCTCACCTGTCCAGGTGCTGCTCCCCAGCGCCGCGCTGATGTCACCTGTGTCTCACCTGTCCCTCACCTGTCCCTTACCTGTCCAGGTGTTGCTCCCCAGCGCCGCGCTGATGTCACCTGCCGAGAGCCGCGCGGGGGCGGAGCTTCGCCGCGTCCGTCTCTTCGGCCCCGAGGTTCTGCTGCAAAACCCGGCCCGGAGCGGCCGGGACCGGCTCAAGGTGGTGCTGAGCCAGCCCTACAGCCAGGTGAGCTCACCTGAGGGGGGCGGGGCTTGGGGGGGGGCGGGGATTGAGGGGGTGGGGCCTGAGGGGGCGGGGCTTGGGTTAATTCTGCCCCTCCCCCCACACAGAGCCGTCCCTTCGGGCTGTCGTTCATCCGAGTGTTCGCCGAGGGGGAGGGGACGCAGCCAGGGGGGGCGGTGAGTGACCTTTGACCCCTGGGTGACCCCTGAGTGACCCCTGGGTGACCCCTGGGTGACCCTGGGTGAGCCTTGAGTGACACTGAGTGACCCCTGAGTGACTCCTGGATGACCCCTGAGTGACCCCTGAGTGACCCCAATGACCCGTGAGTGACCCCTGAGTGACCTTTGACCCCTGAGTGACCCTGGGTGACCCTGAATGACCCTTGACCCCTGACTGACCCCTGGGTGAGCCCTGAGTGACCCTGAGTGACCCCAATGACCCCTGAGTGACCCTGGGTGACCTGTGAGTGACCCCTGAGGGACCCCTGAGGGACCCCTGAATGACCCCTGGGTGGCCTCTGAGTGACCCCTGAGTGACCCCTAAGTAACCCGAGTGACCCCTGAGTGACCCTGAGTGACCCCTGGATGACCCCTGAGTGACCTGTGAGTGACCCCTCAGTGACCCCTCAGTGACCCCTGAGTGACCTCTGACCCCTGAGTGACCCCTGACCCCCCTGTGACCCCCGCCCCTCCCCCCCAGCGTCGCCGCCTGGGTCCGTTCACGCTGCGCGAGGAGGGGGAGGGGAGCCCCCCCCGCCGCCCCCCCGGCGCCCTCTTCTACCAGC
The DNA here is from genome assembly GCA_038429875.1 of Poecile montanus. Taxonomy (NCBI): domain Eukaryota; kingdom Metazoa; phylum Chordata; class Aves; order Passeriformes; family Paridae; genus Poecile; species Poecile montanus. The sequence continues at coordinate 145,718 of CM076535.1, forward strand.
GCCCCTCCCCCACCCCAGGTAAGACCCCACCCCCAGCCCCTCCCCCACCCCCCACCCCCTTCAGCCCCTCCCCCTTTAACATCTCCCCTCCCCCACCCCAGGTAAGATCCCCTCCCCCACCCCCTCAGCCCCTCCCCCTTTAACATCTCCCCCACCCCAGGTAAGACCCCCTCCCAGCCCCTCCCCCACCCCCTTCAGCCCCTCCCCCACTCCTCTGAGCCCCTCCCCCAACCCTCAGCCCCTCCCCCCTTTAAAATCTCCCCTCCCCCACCCCCTCAGCCCCTCCCCCTTTAACATCTCCCCTCCCCCACCCCAGGTAAGATCCCCTCCCCCACCCCCCTCAGCCCCTCCCCCACTCTCCTCTAAGCCCCTCCCCCCAACTCTCAGCCCCTCCCCCCTTTAAAATCTCCCCTCCCCCACCCCCCGTAAGACCCTGCCCCCACCCCAGCCCCTCCCCCACCCCCCAGCCCCTCCCCCACTCTCCTCTGAGCCCCTCCCCCACGCCCTCAGCCCCTCCTCCTTTAACATCTCCCCTCCCCCACCCCAGGTAAGATCCCCTCCCCCACCCCCTCAGCCCCTCCCCCAGCCCCTCCCCCTGCCCCTCCCCCACCTTTAACATCTCCTCTCCCCCCTCCCCCCAGCCCCTCCCCCCCAGGACCCCTCCCCCGGGCCCAGCTACGCCGCGGCCGCGCTCGGCGCAAGTGACGTCACACAGGTAACGGGGGGAGGGGCCAAAACCTCACCTGGGGACCCCAAATCTCACCTGGGACCCCCCAAACCTCACGTGGGGACCCCTCAAACCCCACCTGGGACCCCCCAAACCCCAATTCTGGGACCCCCAACCCCAATTTTGGAACCCCAAACCTCACCTGGGAGACCCCTCAAACCTCACCTGGGACCCCCAAACCCCACCTGGGACCCCCAAACCCCACCTGGGACCCCCAAACCTCACCTGGGACCCCCAAACCCCACCTGGGACCCCCAAACCTCACCTGGGACCCCCAAACCTCACCTGGGACCCCCCAAACCTCACCTGGGGACCCCCAAAACCTCACCTGGGGACCCCCAAACCTCACCTGGGGACCCCAAACCCCACCTGGGACCCCCCAAACCTCACCTGGGGACCCCAAACCCCACCTGGGACCCCCCAAACCCCACCTGGGGACCCCAAATCTCACCTGGGACCCCCCAAACCCTCACCTGGGACCCCCAAAACCTCACCTGGGGACCCCCAAACCTCACCTGGGGACCCCAAACCTCACCTGGGACCCCCCCAACCCAATTTTGGGACCCCCAAACCCCACCTGGGACCCCCAAATCTCACCTGGGACCCCCAAACCCCACCTGGGACCCCCCAAACCCCACCTGGGACCCCCAAACCCCACCTGGGACCCCCAAATCTCACCTGGAACCCTTGAACCGCACCTGGGACCCCCCAAATCTCACCTGGGACCCCCCAAACCCCACCTGGGACCCCCAAGCCTCACCTGGGACCCCCAAAATCTCACCTGGGACCCCCAAACCCCACCTGGGACCCCCCAAAATCTCACCTGGGACCCCCCAAATCTCACCTGGGACCCCCCAAAATCTCACCTGGGACCCCCAAAATCTCACCTGGGGACCCCCCAACCCCCCTTTTTTGGGACCCCCCGCTCCCCTCCCCCCACACTAACTCCCCCCTCCTCATTTCCAGCCCCCCCCCAAGCGCCGCCCCCCTCCCCCCAAGCCCTCCCCCCCCTCCCCCCCCAGCTCGGGACCCCTCCCCAATTCGGGGGGTCCCGTTTTGGGGGGGGGTGGTGCTGGCCCTGAGCGGTTTCCAGAACCCTCTGCGGGCTCAGCTGCGCTCGGCGGCCGCGGGGCTGGGGGCTCGCTACCGGCCCGACTGGAGCCAGGACTGCACGCACCTGGTGTAGGTGACCCCTCCCCAAATTACACCTGAGACACACCTGACCCCTCCCCAATTCACCT